>QANZ01017036.1:28831-67005 GCA_003254925.1 Chamaecrista fasciculata
CCCCCCCCCCCCCCCCCCCCCCCTCTTCTTTTCCTTTTATAAATGAAACTGAACTAAGAAAAACAAAACTATCAGCTATTGTAAGTTGTAACTGAATCAAAATAATATTATTAATGGATTCTGTAAGACAAAGTGAGAAGCTTAGGTCAGCATGATGAGGAATTTGAGTAAGAGAGCAATTTCAAGGAAAAAGAAGCAAGTTAATTATAAAATTAGACTCCGAGGACCGGGGCTACAGCATGGTTAACACAATTTGTGTTTGAATCTACCTAATCTAAAGAACTATTTTAAGAATATTCCCGTACCTTATCCTGCACAATAATAGAGTCCCAATCATCAATAAGTTGTTTCTTTAATGTTGAAGGAATTTGAATCTTGACAAGCTTCTCAACAGAATGACCGCTCTGCTAAAAGTTATAAATCACACACAACTGAAACTTTTAATCTAAAGATATTATGATAAACATAACAGGGTTCCAATCATACATGATACAGTCAAGGAGGCATATTGCATTTATAAAAGAATGACCATAAATATAACCAAATTTCTTCATAAATCCAGGTAACATCCACTATAAGTATAATTTTCGTCACTCCCTTAGAATACCAGCAATTTATCATAATGTTCCTCTCTTCATCAAATGGTATACAGGACCTATCTTTTCTTTTTAAAGAAAAAATGAAAACAATCAAATGGCCCATACTAAAAGAGATCAACAGGAGCTAGTGAACCTTCCAAAATACTAGAATAAAACAATATTGAAGAAGTACATGTAAGCTAGAATACAAACCAGACCTCAGTATCAGACTTTGGCTTCTTCCCTTTTGAGTCTGCAACAAGTTTGAGATATTATACTTACTATAATAAACAAGCAGTAGAGTATGACAAGCGCATACTTCTAAATTCTAATCTAGAATCAATTAATTATAAACTACAATGTCTTAAAAACAATCAAAATTGAGAGGTCTAATACTTATTATCTACCGCATTTTAAAGCATAAGATCTAAAGTTTTCAATATAAAATTAAGGGATAAGTGAAACGAAGGGTAATACTAACATGCATCAAATGAAGGAAACAGATTCTGTATCATCAATCAAGGAATTGTTCTAAAGGCAATTGGTATTGGTAAATGTCATATATTACTAATTTTATGTAAATGGGCAGAATGAATGATGTCTATGCTGTTGAGGAAAGGACTGGAGGGTGTAAACGAGCAAGTGGGCTTAAATCAAAGGTCTTATGTAGCGAATGTCATCAGCTAAATGAGCTTTCATATCGACTCTTGATTAAGTGAAGACCATTGGCCTTTCCAAGGATGTAGATAGATCTAGATTTAATGTATTTAGACTAGAAATCAGATCAACAACCAGGTACTAACTATTACGATGCAAAGTCAACAAAAGCTGGAAAATCTTGAGGCCTCTTTTGCCAAAAATACTTGAAATTCCCTGCTTGAAACAACACTTATTTATGGAGTTTAAATCTAGTATCTTCAACACACAACAGCACTGGATCATAGTGAACATCAAAGTTTTCAAAAAAAAAAAAAAACATGTGAGAATGAAACATGAAAACTAATAAATATTATTCTTGGAGTCCACTCTATTCACTTTGCATCAACAAAATCCAAAAGAAAAATGATCAAGCAAAGAAAATAAAAAGCATTCTAAGTAAATTCTATCCAAAAGTTCAGGAAGAAAGAGAAGAATGGAGATTTGGTGCTTGATCACATACGTATGCGGACTGTCAAGTAGAGTTAAAAGTGACAATTTTGAAAGTCATGTGCCCAAAACTTTAAGTGTGCCTATAGAAGAATCCGAACTTTTATGTAGAAGTATTACTTGTATTATATTTTCCGAAAGTAATCTTCAAGGGGTTGTAAGAGGCTTTTGAGTTTAGTGCAAACATGATACTACTGCACATAATAGCATTTTATTCCATGCATCTGACTCGTAATAGTATATTGACCCATTATCTCATATTTGTGTTCTTATTTCTTATGAACAGCACAGATATCCTTTTTTTATCCCCATGAAAGAACAACTAGTTACTAAAGAAAAATTTATCCATGATTTACAAAGGTCAGTTAATAAGGGCCAATTCAGAATTTTTGAGGTCAACACCTCCCATTTCAGCTAATTTTGCCCTGCACTCAGAAACATCAAAACTAAAGATTAAACTAGCCTTACAAAGACCCCATATTTGAAAAGAAAAAAATAAATTAAGGACCCCCTGTTCTCTTCCCACTCGCTTCCAAACTCCCATAAAGCTCCAAGAAACTATCATAGTAATTCAATACACTTTTACCCATTTAAAACGAACATCACTTACCAGTAGAACCTTTAGCCTTAGCCGCCTTAGCCTTAGCCTTAGCCTTGGCCTTGAGCTGGGCCTGTGACGGAGGTTTCCTTGTCCGAGAAGTGTTGTCTAAACCTTGTTTTTGGTCAAGGACATTTTGTTTCATGAGATTCTCTTCAGTATGTTTCAATAACCGCTCCTCACCTACCCATTCATCCCAACTGTTGAAAAGATGTTGAACCCATTATAATGATTCAGTAATACCTTTCAAAACGTTGTAATTAACTAATTATCAATGATAGAAAACATTTTTGGTCCAATACATGACTACTGAGGATATTTTCTTTACAGTTTCGTACTATGGAGTAAACATTGCAAGGGCTAGCCAATATATATACATAATTAGAAAAGCTATGAAGTTCTTTACACGTGAATTTAATTGCCTGTTTGCAATTAACATGACAAGTTTCCTATAAAAAAGTTTCCAAATATATTTAATACTGTACTGAGACTCACCATTTTTTTTTATCATATGAAGTGTACAAGAACAACACATACTGTAAACTGGAAGATTAGAGCTTCAACAATAAGATATTACAAGTTATACCTCTCTCTCTATGACAAACTTTGAACATGAAATGTAATCAGCATAATATAAGACACTCACTATTTGTTCCAGCCCTGCAAAATGGAAAGCGTAAAGCAAAGGAGTCAATACATAACCCATCATCGGTCCCCTATATTAACTAATACAATTAGCTTTGAGACCTGTCAAGCTCAAGTAGTACTTTCTTTTAAAAGAACTAAACCTAGGTAAAGAAAAAAAATATCTCGATCAAGGAAAAAACATTGTGATTAAACTTACAATATAATGAAGATAGTATTTCCATTCATTCATTCTCAACTCAGATCTTTGTATCTGACAACCAAAACATGAAAATATATGAAGGCTATGAAACAAAAGAGTAAATAAAACTCCTTGCCTATAGTAGCAATGACAGTGAGTAAAAAGCTTCATAATATGTGTAAAAAATAAGGCATGAATTTCAAGAACCCTGAATACACTCTCAGTTAGAAGCGCTATAATGGCAAACCAAAAACCACTCACTCAAGTAAGGAAAAAAGACGAAATGAATATACTACTGTTTATAAATATTAGATCAATGACGAACACATTAAGATAAAGATCCAAAGTCTTTTGAATTTAAGCTTAATTATTCAAGCAAATAGTTAAGTTTCAAAAGAAAGAAAACAGGGGAAATGAGTCTAACTGTCTAAGTGTCTTACTAATTGTATGAAGCATAGTGCAGTAAAAGCACTTTTAGGCCGAAACAATTAAATTCGATGTCGCGTTAAACGCTTAATAAAATATCGCCAATTCCATATCTAGAGGACAAGCGAGTTAGCGAGGTATCACAACCAAAAAAAAAAAAAGATAATGAGATAAAATAGAAAAATGCTAGCAGTAATACTTTGAGAAATTTATAAAGGTGAACAAAAATGTAGTTATGATGACCTTTAGAAGATTATTATACTTCAAGAAAGAAAAACTTTCCCGAAGCCAGAAACCTAAAGCCTAAAACGGAACAAATTTTAAGAGATTAAAATGTCCTTACGGCACTAAGAAGTCCACAAAATAATAAAAACAACGAGCAGATAAAAAATACAGAGAAGTTAAAAGCAAGCTATGAAACAAAATGCAAGAAATAGGTGTGTGCCTTAGCTTCGTAGATGCGATTGCCATGATAAGCAAGCACTTTCTCTAACTCGTCGAACGCTTTGATGACTACGGGAGGAGAATCGCCGCCGGCGTCGTCGTCGACGACGACGTTCTTCGGCATTTTCGAATTCGAATTCGAATTCCAGTATGAGCGAGCGAAAAGTTGAAGGGGAAACGATTTTCTTTTTGGCGGGGGATGATGGAGGTAGCTTGTTCTAGTGAGTATCTGAGAATTAGAGTTAATAGCAGGCCGTTACTGGGCCGGAAGAATATTTGGGCCGGGAAACTCCTCTTAAAAATAAGTTCCACGAATAATTTAGGGCTTATTTGGAAATTAATTTTATTTTTTAAAATAAAAAAGATTAAGATTTTGTTTGATGACTTAATTTTTTTTAATAAAAATTTATGATAAATTTGATATTATAGTAATTATTTTGAAATTCAATAATAAAAAAAATAAAGTTAATGTGTTTTGTACTTTTAAAACAAAAAATAATTGAATATTATTAGCTGTATTTTTTTTAGTTGCCAAGGTATCCCCCAACCTGATGGGCTAAGGACTAATCCCCCGACACTTGCTTTCTTGTAGTTTATGGTACACTCATTCAAAGATTTTTTTTTTAATTTTTTTAGTCAACAAAGATTGACCCAGTTGGAAAGGAGTCAACTTATAGCCCACAAGATCTTGAGTTCGGATCTCACTACTGATGTGAGGGCCTTGTTGGTAGGCGATCTGTAAGTACCTCTTGTAAGTGCTCATAGAGCTTGGAGGCATGCATTGGCCTTAGTGAGCCTCTAGAACCCTACTCACTTAAACTTTTTATTTTCCTAAAAAAAAGATTTTTTAAAAATATTTTCATATTTATTTTTTAGTTTAAGTACACTTTTGGTCTCAACTTTTTCATAGGTCTCAATTTAGTCTCATAAGTTTTTTTGTTACCCTTTTGGTCCTATATTTTTTTTTGAGATTGCAAAATCGGTCTCATATTCTAACAAGTGACATTATATCCGGCCAAAAGAAACAAACAAGTGGCACTATATCAAGCCAAAAGAAAAAAACAAGTGGCACAATAAACTTACCCTATATATATATATAATCTTTTTATTACATCAAATTTTACCTAATGAAAACTTAAAAATATGTAGCAAAACTTTAATAAAATAAATAACTACTTAATTACAAATTGAAATCCTATATGGTTGATTTTTATTGAAGAAATTGTATGACATAGGGTTGTTCTTCTCTTTCTATTTAACATGTTGTTGCATTGGTTAAAAAGAAACATGAAGATCACCCGATAACATTTATTCGAGAAAAATTTGGTGAAATAATGAAATGCTATATTGAGAAGGAGGTCATAGGGTCATAGGGTTTAGCACTCTCTCATGGTATCTCTAGTCCCAGCTCTACATATTCATCTCAAGAAGTAAGCAATTTTACATATATAATGAGTGGAGCAAAATGTGTAAGATAATTACTACAAGTTAAGACTAGATTGCTAGGAAGAAAGACAATAACATAAATTAACTAATAAGTCGAAAATGTAGTTAATTGGAGTAACTCATTGACACTTATTGCGAAAATTATTATTACTGATAAATGGCATTCAAGATTAGTGAAAAAAACCCACCAAAGCAATCCCTAGTTAAAATTTGGATGATAAAAATGTCCATATCAACGTGTACTTATTAATCTTGTCTTATAATTTTGTATTAGAGTATGGATTAGAAGTAATAAATTAAATAAGTTTGATTATAAGATTTATAATATATATATACACATAAGGTCCAAATGGACAAGTTACAATCTAAGATGCTAACAACCTAACACGTACCTTAAGTCCATGATAATAAATGATGATGCACGTACCTAACACGTACCTTAAGTTTAAAATTGGCTAGACATTGTCCTGTGATCTCTCATTGTTTTTTTGCAGATGATGCACTGTTTTTCTTGAAGGCTACTAAGGAGAATTGTGAATGTATGAGGGGTATTCTAGATGAATATTGCTTTGCTTCTGGTCAGGAAGCAAATTTGGAGAAGTCTGGAATATTTTTCTCCAAAAACTCTATTGTTGAAGATATTGAGATGGTTTGTAATATTATGGGAATAGCTTCTAATCCTTCTCCTGGGGTTTACCTTGGCCTTCCTGCAATTTGGGAAAGATCTAAGCATAATGCTTTGTCTTTTATTAAGGATAGGATGGCAAGGAAAATTCAAGGTTGGAAGGGTAAATTTCTGTCTCAAGGTGGTAGGGAGGTGATGATTAAATTTGTGGTGAATGCTGTGCCATCTTATGTGATGAATTGTTTTAAGTTGCCTAGTTTAACATGTAAAGAGTTAGATAGTATGGTGGCGAATTTCTGGTGGGGACAGCAAGGGAATGAAGGTAGAATTCATTGGGTTGCTTGGCAAAAACTTACACAGTCTAAGAGTGAAGGTGGCCTTGGTTTTAGAGATTTTGCTTGTTTCAACAAGGCTCTCTTAGCTAAGCAGGCTTGGAGGATTCTTACAAACCCTGGGGATCCTTGGGTGAGAGTTTTAAAAGGAATTTACTTTCCAAATTGTGATTTTTTGCAAGCTAGGAGAGGCTCTCGTGCCTCTTGGATTTTGTCTAGCTTTTTGGAGGGTAGAGAGTTATTATCGAAGGGTTTGGGATGAAAAATGGGAGATGGTAGATCAGTGAACATCTAGAATGATAGATGGGTTTCTGGATTTGGGGATGGCAAGCTAAGATCTGGTGATCCTGGAATTATGACAAATGCAAGATTTGTGAGTGATCTCATCAGGGATGGGAAGTGGCATTTGGAGAATATATTTAACTGGATTCATCAGGATGAAATGCAGGTTATCAGAAATGTTCCCCTTTCTTTTTTCCCATCTGATGATAAGTTGATCTGGTGTAAGTCAAAAGATGGTAGGTATTCTGTGAAAAATGGTTATTTTTTAGAGAAAAGTTCTGTTCCTTCTGTGACTGTGAAACCGAAAAGCTCTAGTAGACAGGTGTCTTGGAATTGGAATCTGGTTTGGAGTTGTGCTTGTCCACCAAAGATAAAACATTTTTTGTGGAGAGTATGCTCTAATGCAATAGCTACAAAGGAAGCTTTATACATAAGGAAGTGTGGATCTTGCCCTACTTGTACAGTCTGTGAAGATTGTGTTGAGTCTGTGGAGCATGTACTCTTATTATGTAGCTGGGTGAGAAGAGTATGGCTTGGTGGTCCACTTTCTTTAAGAATCTGTGATGTGGGTCTTTGCTCTTTTAAGGAGTGGTTTGGTGATATGGTAGAGAAAGCAGGTGATCAAAGTAACTTTGTGGGGTGTTGTATTGCTTTCCCTTGTTGGTGTATTTGGAAGAGTAGATGTGAGTTTGTCTTTGAGGGTACACCTATTGATCCCAATGTGGTGTGCTCCAAAATCTTTTTTGCTGTTTGGGAGTATTGGAATCAATTATATCCAGTGATTGCTTCTAAAGATATTCCTGAATGTTTTTCTGTTTTGCCTAATTGGGTTGCCCCTGATGTGGGGATTATAAAAGTCAATATTGATGGGGCTTTTAAGAAGGGTGTTGGTGGTGCTGGTATTATTTTTTGGGACTCTCAAGGCATTGTGGTTGATGGTTTTTGCAGCAGGATCAATGTGAACTCTGCTTTCATGGCTGAGGCTTGGTCTTTAAGGCATGCTGTTGCTATGGCTGCTGATATGGGTTGTAAAAGCTGTTTTTGAGACTGATTGTGCTGAGCTTGTGAAGTGTATTAGTGGAGATGTTGTGTGCCCGTGGAATAGTGAAGTGCTGCTGGAAGATGTTAGATTGCTGCTGAAGAAATTTCCTTCTTTTTCTATTAGTTGTGTTAGTAAGAATGCAAACAAGGCTGCTGATTGGCTAGCCAAGTATGGTCTTAGGGAGATGTGTCTTGTAGATTGGGTCACTAGGCCCCCATCTCCTTTGTTGTCTTTACTTTCTTTTGATTCTGGGTTTGTGGCAGCTGGTATTGGTTGAGTTTTTTGGGTTTGTTTGGCTATGTTAGCCTTGTTTTCTTTTGGAGGATGGATTCTTTGTTTTGGTTCTGTTTGGTTTTGTTAATAATAGATTCTTTTGGCAAAAAAAAAATTACTGTTTTTATAAGTTTGAAAGAACTATTTCTTTTAAATTAAATTTATCTTATTTAAACACACCAATAATATTTTTTGAGTGCAAACTAATAATTTAGTTTTTAAAAGATTACTGAATTAATAATTTGATTTCTAAAATATTGAAATAGATACTTTTTGAAAAATTAAAATGACATACTTTTAGTCTCTGAAAGATTAAACAATATACAATTTATTTCAAAAAAATGACTAATAAACATACTATTTTAAGTTGTAAGGATCTAAATTGTGTATTTTATTTTTCAAGAACCTATATTATCAATTCATTAATTTTTCAAGAATTGAATTATTGTTTTACTCTATTTTTTTATTGCTTTCAGTATGTTTTCTTACATTGTTTATATTGTATATTATTATAAAAAAAAAAAGATATATAACCGAAACTTTATTTGCTCTGGTCGTTACAAAGGCAATTAATATATATATATATACGTTGGAATACAATTAATATATATATGTACGTTTGGAATAGAAACGGTAGTAATAAACATTATATTAAAGAGAAATAACTTTTCCAAACGGCTGGTTTAAAAAAGTTTCATGCGTGTGTATATATTTTTGAGTGTGTTGGAGTTTTTCTTTAAGTAAGACATATGAACAATACTAGTTGTCAAAGTGAGAGAAAAATACTTGTGTCCTTGGGTAGAGAAAAAGTGTGGGAGTAGAGTCCTGTCTACTTCTTTGTGTAGAAGTTGTAGACTCAAAAAGGCGAGTATTTGGCCGTTGTATCCTGGGGGTGACGCGTCCGTGGACCACTACACCGGGGTAATAGACAAAGTTTCTACCCGTGGAGGGCGTGAATTACCTTAAAGAAAGCGAGATATCCGTGCCTCGGCCAAATACCACGCAGTCCGTCTTTACTAATATCTTTATTTCTTGTCTATTATTTTCTTATTTTCTCTTGTAGCCCCAACAGTTTATTCACATATTTTTAAATTCTGACAACAACAAAAAGTAATTTTTTAGCCATTTTATTAAAAATAAACTATATCATTAAAAAATAATGAAAAAAATATAAACTAATTTTTTGAAAAAAAAATTATTTATAAAATAATTGAAATGTTTTCTTTTCCACATTTTCTTCTTATTTCCTAGTCCTTTGTCACCATTAGATTATTTAGACAATTGTAATTATACTATCCCACTTATTACATGGTGTAACAAGTCATATCTTTGCAAAAAATTTCACCGTCAATCCCACCTAATCCAAAGATATGGGATCAACTCTGCACCTGACCCAAAAATATATGACCTATTTTGCAACCTAACCAAAAGAAATGGAACCAATTATGCAACATTTTGCAAAGATATGTGACTAAAAGTGTAACAAAAAAAATTATGGGACTAGATTGAGACATGAGAAAAAGTTATGGGAGCAAAAGTACACTTTGGTCTTATTTTTTTAAAAAATAAGTTTTTTATTTCTATTTGATAAGGTGTGTTTTAAAAGTTGTTTTGGAAAACAAAAATGATGTTAAGAAAAAATGCTAGAGTAGTAGGTTTGTTTGAAAGACAAGTTATGATTATTAATTTTATGATAGACTACAATTACAATATTACTAATAATGAAGACCATTTTATTATATTTTTCTTTAGAGTATAGATTCAATTTATTTGTATCTTTTGAAGCTATCAAAATATGCTTTTCCTTTTTAAAACTCATTTTGAAAATTTATGTTATAAAATATCGAAAACCATTTTTTAAGAAGAAACCCGAACACTTGGATAGGAAAATTATTAATCTGATACTAATTACTCTTAACTGAGTGTAAAGGGATTACTTTCATTCTCTATTAAGTATAAAGTGTAAGGGACTGATCTTTCACAATACTCATATTTAGCACTTGAAAGTATTTCAAATTATGAAGCATGGCACGAACACGGACAAGGGACACGACACGGACACGGACACTCTGACACGTCAATTTCTTAAAGTTACACGACACGACACGGTATATATTAATATATATATAAATAAATAACTAAAAAATCACTAAATTTTTATGATAACTTTAAAATTACATTATATATTCATAATATATGTCATATGTGTAATTTTTTTTTATTATTTGTCATGTTAAAGTCACAAAAATGATTTTATATTCTGAAACTTATGAATATGCGTCGTATTGGTGTCGTACGGGTGTCGGACACGGACACGTGTCCGACACGATAACATACCCTCATAATAAAATGTCCATGCTTCATAGATTTCAAACATGATTGTATATATCTAATAAAGACTGCCGGTTGAAAAACCGAAAAAAAAAATCCAATGGTTAAGGTTGTCTCACCTGCCTTAAAAGTTTTATTCTATTTTTATCTTAATTATTCTTATTTTCTTTTTTAGATGACACAACCTTAACCATCTTTAATAGAGGAGACTTATCTTCTTCATCCTTCTTTTAGATGGAGAAGACTTTGGTGAGCTATCTTGATTGTCTCACTGAGACTTCATCTTTGATTTGATTAGCAATACTCTAACTTTTTAATTTAATTACTAATAATTATTAGGGTAAAATACACTTTGGTATCCTGTGATTAGGACCGAATTCACTTTGGTACCCTAAAAGACAAAATTTGACACTTTGGTACCCTGTGGTTGTTTTCTGTCAAGATTTAACGAAAAATTGTTAGCATTTTTGCAAAAATTATAAAATGCTCCAAAATAGTTTCAAAATTGTCAAAAACGTCCCTAGATCATAATATTTGAGGACTAAAATGAAAACTATAACAAAATGTCGGGGTCAAAATGTAATTATAAAAAATATTGGGAAAAATAATAAAATTAAAAATTAGTCCTAAATCTGAAAAATAAAATATAGTTTAGTCCTAAAACTGTGCAGTTCGATGGTGAGAAGATAAACTTTACAAAATTTTTGCAAAAATTACAGAATGCCCCCAAATTTCAAAATTTACAAAAAAAGTCCTTAGATCATGATATTTGAGGACTAAAATAAAAATTACAAAAAAAATTTGGGATCAAAATGTAATTTTGGAAAATAGAAAAAGGAGCTAATTACATATCAATCCTAAATCTGGAAAATAAATGCAATTTAGTCCTACCCATATTCAAATACATCTACTTAAATGAAATTTTGAAAGTAAACTTGAATAATTTGAAGAATATTCCGATTAATTAATTTACAAATTAAATAATTAATATTTAGTTTTACTAAATAAATTAATAAATTACTAAAATCTTTATTTTTTTTTTCAAAATTATAATAAAACTATAATTATATTGGAATCAAAACTCTAACGATTTTTCTGTAATTTTTTTTTAATAACTCTCTAGTTCTTGAAATGAAATTGTAGAAAACTCCATCAATTCTTCTAGTTCGTTGTGTTTTGATTCGTTTTACCAAAGGGAGAGGACCTAAACGTACAAAAGAAATATTGTTGAAGAGTGAAATATGGTTTAAACTGCAATAGAAACTAATAGATAAGATGTATTAAAAATCGACGCTAAGATTGAACCACGTCAGCACTTTTTGTTAAATCTTGACGGAAAATAACCACAGGGTATTAAAGTGCTAACGACGCAAACCTCAGGGTACCAAAGTATCAAATTTTGTCTTTCAGGGTACCAAAGTGGATTCGGTCCTAACCACAAGGTACCAAAGTGCATTTTACCCTAATTATTATAATACTAAGTCACTTGAGTCTTTTACTAAATACTTTTTTTTTTTTTAAATTTTCATCTCTGTGTAATGGTTTTAGCGAAGACTAATTTTATTTTAGGTAAGAGAAAATAAATAAAGCATTCCAATAATATCGACTTCAAAATTCATCATTTCACTTAAGGTACATCTTGCTTTATACAACGCCAAACTATTGTGTTCTAAATACTTCATAGTATCTTATATGAAGCTTAACAAGAAAATAAAAAATCAGTGTAATAAAAGTTACATAGAATTGGATAATACTTAAAATTTCTTTATCATCAATATCTTAAATTAACGTATCAATTCAATATAAAATATGAATAAAAAAATGAGAAAATTTTGAGAAGTTACTTGCTCCTTCTTTTTATTATTTTAGACATAAAAAAAATATATTTATTATTTTGTAATATTTCAATATTAAATTTATCATTACTGATANAAAAAAAAAACACATAAGAGGTAAGTTTCACATGTCACAACAAAGGAAGGAGTGTGAAACGAGTGTGCGTGGAAATTAATTCAGGAATGAATGCATATGGTAGCCGAGAATATTGCTCGTGGAGTTTGAAAAATGCAATTGAGTAGTCATATAATTAATCAATTAATTAATTAATTAAGATGTTATAGTGAGGTGGACTTTAAGGTTTATTTTTTGGTAATGAGTTCGACTGTAAGGTTGAGTTTGAACTTTAAATTCGTCGAATTAATGTTATTATTGTTTGGGTAGAATTCGTAGCATAGAAGTGAAAGAGTATACAAATATGGAGTGGCACTATGCTATTCACTTTCTTATTTGTTCAACCAAAACCATCACTACTATACAGTAGTACTATCATTTTGATTAGTTGTGGGAGATTATATACACATGCACACGTGGAGTTGATGCATACGAAATTGAAAATTATGAAAATTGTGTGACGACGTTGGTGTACTTTGACTTTCCGACCGTCAAGTGTCAACAAACGTTGCGTCTTTTGTGGTCCAAGAAGCATGCGCTTCTTAATTATTCTCCAAAGTCAGTCTTAAGTCTGACATTTATTCCATTCCTTAATGAATGAAGAGAGAGATTTTTCATTTCTATTAAGGTGTCTAATTTTATTATAAGAATTTTTAATAAATATGTGACATATGATACAAATTTATACATGATAAATTAGGACATGGTAAACAAAGCAAAATTGATTACATAAAATTTTCTTTAAATATAATTCATTAAAAAACAAGATAAAGTCATGTATAATACAAACGAAAACAAATTAAAGTAAAAATAGTCAATCCTCCTTAGTATAAATAACAATACTAGACATGATATCAATTGACAAAGATGGAGGGTTTAAAACCCATTCAAGAGGACTCATCGTCGTTTTAGACAAATTGACAAGACAATCAACTGTCAAGTTAACAGATCTAGGGCTCAAACTAAAGCTACAACCATCTAAAAAACAAAAAACATAAATAAAGTCATCTAAAAGAGACAAACCATTCCAAACAGGACAGCAGACAACCCCAATGGTTGTTCTAAAAATAGACGTAAACAGACTCAAAGCAATAACAATAAGATAATAAAAGGAACCGACGCCATGGAAGAACACCAAAAAATCAGGACCAAACCAAAACCAAACCAAGAAGCCGCTGTGGAAACCAGAAACCGTTGTGGAATGCCTTGTCCAGATTCGCCGCCATAGAACGCCGCCGTGAGAACCTTGATCCAGAACGCCGTCGCCACAAAACTCTATAACCAGAGGGAGGGTCACCGCCGCTAAGACAGCAGCTACCCGAATTTTCACTCAGAAAAACTCTCACGGCGTAGAGGGTTTTCTCTCACGAAGGAGAGAATTTAGGAACGACTGATTTTTTATTACATAAAAATTTAAAATTATAGAAACTGGACATTTGAGAATTTTCCTCAAATCTTCAACTTAAAAGCATCCAACAGAAAAAATATTATCTTAACCGACAAAATCTAGTTATGAAATTTGAAAAGTTATACTCTCTCTCCCCTAAAATATCTACTTTGTTGGAGGATTTTTTTTTGTCTCAAAATATATGTTTTACAAAATCAAGAGAGCATTAATTATTTTTTTACCATTTTATTCCTATCAAAAGTCAAAGGTATTGAATTATTGAGAGTAACTAAGAGTAATTTAATGAGGGCAATTTAGTCTTTCAACTCAAATTTATCTTTATTTTAAAAAAATTAATCATTTCCTTAATATGTGTGTATTTACATTAAAAAGTTAATACTGTGGCATAGAGGGAGTATTATATTGGCAGTTGGTGAACTAGTAATCCTAGCCAATAGCCTCTTATTGTCTGAATGCAAGCTGTAATATTCAGTTTGCCCATGAAGTGGCTTCATTTTGGAATTTTATTTTTATTTTGAAACCATGTATTTATATACGGAACGTGAAGCAATATCTAATATATGCATATATTAAATAAATTGAATTTTTATTTTCGTTAATTATATATTTGTTTTTCATGCTAATCTATCTTAATTTTATATCAGACTTGCACTATAGAACATTGGAACTGGTCCATAAATTAAACTTCTTATTTGAACAATGATCCATAAATTAGACTGGCTATACATACGTCACCTAAAAGAATACTTTTAAAAAAACATTGGAAAAGTGTACACACAAATAAGTCTAGTACTAGAAATAATAACGAAAGAGCACAAGAGTATAGTATAAATCAACATTTTTAAGTCAATATGCTAAATCCATGTGTTTGAATGCATGTCTGCCACTTTACCTACATTTACAAAATAATAATACAAAATATCGCTTTTAATTATGTGCAGGGACGGAGCCAAGGGGGAATGTAGTATATATTGTATCTTATATTTTGCAAAATAGTCCCAATGCCCCCCCCCCCCCCCCCCCCCCCCCCCCCCCCCCCCCCCCCCCCCCCCCCCCCCCCCCCCCCCCCCCCCCCCCCCCCCCCCCCCCCCCCCCCNATATTTATATTATATATGATAGTTGAGAAAAAAGTTCTGGCCCTCCCATGGTAAAATTCCTCCGTCCCTGATTATGTGTATACATCTCTTCTCGTACAAATTACGGAGCGATATATTTATTTGTTAATTAAGATTAAATGCAAAGTTACATGTACCAAAAATAATTTTTATATAACACAAATTGAAATAGTATATATATAAATATATATTTTTTCACAGTTTGTGTCAAACTATCTGATCGGTGGAGATGGATGCCTACGTTATATATCTATTATTTGATCATTTCAAACGACCTTAATTTTCATTAAAAATGTAAATTTTGAATGATATGCGTTTGGTTGGGACTTGGGAATAATAGCAAGCAACACAAAACTTGTTGTTTGCTTAATTAATTAATTTGTTAGAGTTTGAAACCCATATCTTAATCTCACTCTTTCTTCGACGTTTAAGCTGCGCTTAAGTATTGAAATTTTCTTCGTCCAACAATCACAACTCAACTCTACTTAATATATATATATATATATATATATTAATATATATGACTTTCTTCTCTCTCTTTTTCTTTATTAATCTTAGATCAAAATATCATGCATTTTGATCATAAAAATATATTTAACTATAAAAATAAAAAATAACAATAAAAATTAAATAAGATCAAATTTTGAACTAATGATAGAATAAATTTAAAAATTTAAAAACTAAAATGAAATGAAAAAATAACTTTAAGATCAAAATAAAATTGACCTATAGGTAATTTCAACTTTCGATCGGGAGAGCTAATTCAGGTGGACCTCGTGTTTTTTTACGCTACTTAATAAACTATACCAACTGTATATATTTTCTATAATATTGATTATTGATAAATCACAATGATCCTCAACCAAACTAATTAATTAATTATATCAAACCCGATTGCTGAAGAACGGAGTCTTTGTTTATCAAATAATATTATTTTAATTCTATCTTAATTAGCAAGTAATAAAGGAAAAGTAAAATAATCGCTAGACGTCACTACTTACCTTCGTTAGTTGACTTTTGTGTTTATATATATGTACGTACACTTTCACTTAATCCGAAACCGTGACTAATTAATTAATATTATCCAAGTAATTAATGGGATATTATCCAATTAATCTCGTAAATCCAAAAGAAAAAAAAAGAAGAAGAGGAATTGAAGCAACTTTTTTTCCCTATATATATATATTTTTTTTTTCTTCACAAAGTACGCATTGATGTGAAATTAGAAAAAAAAAAGTTGTTTGACTCTTGTGTATATATTTCAGCAATCAAAACATGGAATTACAAAAAAGTCCAAGGCAACTAATTAACTACAGTATAATATAAGAATGTAAAACTTGCACATACAGTAGTAACCTCACAAGTCCTCAAACTAATAATTGAAGTCCTAGGAATTTAACAAGATCACAACCTCACTACTACCTAATTAATAAATGAAGGAATAATTAGGAATCTATACTAATTAATTAATGGGTATACTATACGTATACGTATATATGTTTGGTATGAATGTCGTTTTGGGAACATTTATGTGTCCTTAAAGTTTAATTTGGGGCACATGAATATATTAAGGGATATTAGTGTCCTTGGCCAGGGCTGCTTGGACCAGAATTCTTGATCCCTCCGAGAGTGTTTCTGTTGGTGAATCTATGTCCTTCTCCACCTCCACTAGGGCCTGAGCTCTTGATTCCTCCCAGCCTTAGCCAATCAAACACCGCCACGTCACCTGATCCCATCGTCGTTGCCGTCGTCGTCGTCGTCTGATCAACCACACTGCTTAACGGACGCCCTTCTAACTTTGTCATCGTCACTAACGTGAAAAACAGCAACACAATCATCACCGACCACAACGCCTGTCTTTTCGCTAACAACGAGCTTGCCATCATATATCTATATATCTATATATATATATATATATATATGAAAAACCCTATATCGTACTTAAAGAGAAGAGAGAGAGAGAGAGAGAGAGAGAGATTGATGGTATATATGTGAAGTGAGATTTGTTTGTATGAGGTTTGGGGTGTGTTACGTTGTATATTTATAGGGTGAGGAGGCATGGAAACTCAAGAAAGAGTTCAATAGTTTTGGAAAAATTCATTATGTGGTCCCTATGTTTGATTTATATCTTTCATTTTGTCCCAATAATTTTATTTATTTTTTAAACAAACCCATATACTTCAATTTTTCATGTACATGTAAATATATAGAACTCGATAAAATAAGAAATAACGACATGAAATTTTTTTAATGAATATTTCAAACTTTAATCTTGTTATTATTGATATTAATATAAAATAAGTTAATTTTTTATTTATTCATTTTACAATATATTTTTTAAAATAGTATTATATAATTAAGTATTAAGGGATAAAGAGTAAAGTCTACAGATTTACAAAATATAGAAACTATTTTTATGAAAAATAAAACTGCAGGGACTAAATTAAAAAATTGAGTAAAATATAAGGACCAAATGATTATTTTTCCAAAATCTTGTGTGTTGAGTTTCGTGAATTCAGTGTTCGGACCAACCTCTCGTGGTGGAGGAAAAGGAAACAACTTAGGAGGTTCTGAAAAAGAATTTTTGTATATTACGGAGAAATTAAAGTCAGAAATCTGTTTGTGACTGTAACGAAACTACGAAAGTATTTGAGAAAATTATAAATATTGAATTTAATTAAATATAAAATGGTTACGTGTCCAAGTTGGGTGAGTTGAAAAGTTACGTTTCCAAGCCTGGTGGCCACGCAAACACCTTAGTCATGTGGGAAAGTCTATGTGTGAGCTGCTTAATTCAAGTTCAAATTAAAACCAAATACTTCTTAATATATATATATATATTTTAATTACATAAAAGTAACTACATTCATTTCCATTAAAATAGTAACTACATCCATAAAATTGATAATAAGCCCAATAATTGAAAGGCCCAAAAGACAGAGCATGCCCTTGATCCAACAGGATCCAAGCCAACCAGTAGGATCGTATGGCATGAACGCCCCACAATCGAGTAGAGCGTGGGCGCCCACACATCAACGAATACAGAAACATTTCCCGAATCAGTCAAGGATCGATCAAGGATCAATCAGGATCCACTCGGAGATCCTTTCCTCAATAACGCCTCGGCCATTAAGACACCTTTCGCAGAAAAGGAAATTACGTGGAAGCCAAAGATCACAATCAGATCAGCCAAGATCACAATTAAGCATCCAAGCATTTATGGCAAGATCACGCCAGATTGCCCTCAACCAGTATAAAAGGTGAGCCCTTCACACTGGAAAAAGGTACGCACTCTGACTAGTCTTTTGAGATTATTGTGCTCAACCCTTTACTAACTTAAGCATCGTCGGAGGTGAATCGCAAGGCCACCCCTGTGTGTTCAGGTAATGACCCCCCGGCCAGAACCAGGTTCATCAAAAATAATCTACAATAATTTTTACTCTCCTGTATATATAGAATTGCTAATTTTAAAAATTCAGGTTTGTGATAAATTTTATTTATTGAAAATTAATTATTACATATAAGAAAAAAAAATATTTTTTATTAATTTTACATAAATCAAATCAATCTTCTAATAATATGATTGATGATCAGGATTATATCAAATAACATTTATAAATTTTATTGCAAAAATGTGATTTCATACTTTTTTTATACTAATATGATTTCATATTTGATGTTAGTATGTTACTAATCACTATGATAATTCAGGCCAAAAAAAAAATTACTATGATAAATATTTTTTAAAAAATATAATGAATTTAAAAAAACAATTATGATTTTAAAAAAAAATATATGCCGTAAGTGATGAATACATGCATGTTGATTATTGTATATACAAACACTTATAAATGATTTCTTACCGCCATGAATTTTACGACTTTTGGGCTCGCTTGACTTCTGATTACTCGGCCAGTATGTCGTGTATTTCAACATTGGTTGTACGTTTTGATTTTCGGAAGTTTGTCCCAAAATAAGTAGTAAGGAAAATTAATTACTTACTCTATATATGGTCTATTTGAGAGTGTTTTTATCTAATAATTTTTTTAAATGGTATTGAAACATAAAATTATTTAAATAAGGCAAAAGACCCTTTCATGCCCCTAACGTTTTGGATCAATTTTAGTTATGTCCCTAATGTTCGTTTTGTGTTACTTATGCTTCCAATGTGAAATGTTGGTGTCAATTATACCCTAACTTCAATTTTTTGAGCTGAAGTCCTATTTTGGTCACTCAAGTAGTTTGCTCAAAGTTTCGTTATGGACCCTCAAGTCACTGGCGAACTTTCTGGCGAGATACACAGCGGCCACGACAACTACGAAAACTCCTAATCCAAGGTTTTTTGACCTCTTGAGTTCAATGACGGCCTCCATTTTGCGAAAAAATGATTGGCAAACCGCCAAAAAATTACACAATCGCCGAAAATCATATTTTCGGTCATTTTTTTTGCAAAATGAAGGCCGCCATTGAACTCAGGAGGTCAAAAAACCTTGGATTAGGAGTTTTCATAGTCGTCGGGGTCACCGCGTATCTCGTCGGAAAGTTCGCCGGAGACTTGAGGGACCAAAACGGAACTTTGAGCAAACTTGAGGGACCAAAATAGGACTTTGGCCTAAAAAAATTGAGGTTATGACATAATTGACACCAACGTTTCACATTAGGGGCATAATTGACACAAAACAAACGTTAGGGGCATAACTGGAACTGACCCCAAACGTTAGGGGCACAAAAGGGTCTTTTGCCTTTAAATAATTAGGGTAAGTTACGTTTTGGTACCCTGCGGTATAGGCCAGTTTCACTTTGGTACCATATTTTTCCTAAGTGGCATTTTGGTACCATGTTCTATTCATCGTGAGCACTTTGGTACCTAAAACTTTTTTTTTGTGCATGGTTAAAACACGAAATCCACCATCGTAAACTCAAATTTCACGATTCAGTCTCCAAAAACATGATTCACTATGCATTTGAAGGCAGAAGATATCGTGTTTTTTTTTAGATTGAATCGTGAAATCTGAATTTAAAAGGGTAGATTTCATGTTTTTTACCATACACGTGACCTGCATCTGCTTTTTTCCATAAAAAAAAATAAAAAAAAGTTTTGGATACCAAAGTGCTAATTAAGGTTGTCAAAATGGACTGGCTCGCCTAGGCCCACAATGGGCCCATCTTTTGACAAGCCAACCCATTTATTAATGGGCCTCAAATGCCATCCTTGAGATCGCCTATGAATGCCTACAGACTAAACGGGCTAGACTGCGGGCTTTTTAATTTTCTTAATATTTTTTTAATCGGGTCAAAAATCCAAAAACTTTTATTGTTGGTATAAACAATCCAGACCATTAAGGGCCACATTTAAATGGGCCCAACTTTTTAAGCCCAGGCCCGCCTATTTATGCTGGTGGCGACGGGCCAGCCCGATGGTTTAGGCCTGTTTTGACATCCCTAGTGCTAATGACGAATATGATAGGGTACTAAAATAATGTCACTTCTAAAAGAATAAGGTAACAAAAATAGAGTTGGATTGTACTTCAGAATATACCAAAGTGTAATTTATCGAAATAATTATGTAATAATTGTGATAGAGAACTGTATAGATATTTTGAAGACAATACTTCCTATTTGGCCTCTCTTAATAATTTAGTCCCTAGATGATAACAATAATTACAAACGCATACATCAATTAGTTAGTCTTGGTCAAAAAAAAAAGTTAGTCTTGGAGACTTTCCCATTACTTAAACTGGTGACGTAGTCGTTAAATACAACATGTGTTTACTAAATGTCACATATTGATGCTCCAAGTTGAAGTTTTCGTTAAGTACTTTCCCAAATTTTTACTGTTACAATTGTTAGTGTTCTAAAACACCGTCACTATTAGGGTTCATTTGTTGTCTTCTCTTCTTCCTCCATATATGAGTTGGAAATATATGAAGAATAACTACAATGAGTTTTACTCTCAGTCTCACCATTCTTATAAGCCTCAATTAGTTGAAACCGTGATACTTTTGTTTTAGGTTTATGTTTGGTTTTTTAGTTAATTAGGAGGCTACAAGAGCATTTAACAAAGTCACGTCAATAATTAACATTTAAGTCATTAAGTTAGCTAACGATGAAAAATAGTTGACAATTGATAATTGTGAAAGTTCAGGGATTGAGTAATCTTACTTTTGGTTTTAAGTGATTAAATTGTCGAATAAATGAAAATTGATAAACCAAATGGTTAGTTTTCTCTATTTTAAAATTATATACGAATAAAAATTGAAGAAAAAATATTGTTAAAAAGGTTATTGCAATTTGTGCTGATGAGATTTTCTTAAATGATACTTGTTGATACTTTTGCATATGATTGTCAAAATATTATTTATAAATAATTTTGCTTTCGGAAACTTTTTACTACTCAATAAATATAATATTACAGTTATAATTACTTAAGTAAATTTACTCAAACAATCTTTTAACAATAAAAAATATAAATTTTAAAATGTCTATATTTTTCTCTCTAATTATTTATTACGATTATATATATATATGTATATATATGTCTATCGAATTTCATATTTCAGTATTATTTATAAATAAAATGAAATAGAATAAAATAGAATGAATTCCTGACCAAGACCATAATTTAGTTAGACTTTTGATTCAGACTCTATTATCAATTTATGTTTTAAATGGCTGTATATATTTTGTAAATATTTTAATTTTATAATAATATTTTGACAAAAATACCTTTGATGTTCTCAAATCATAAAGTAAGTCTCATTTGTTTTTCTAAACTTTTTTTTTGTTTTCAAACCCCGTAAAATTTTAGATTTGTCTCAATTATACGTTAAGATCTAACATTATCTAAATCGTTAAATTAAAATGTTGATCTCAATATTTTGAGGGGTAGAATTGAGAGAAGATGTTAAATTTTTTTATATAATTGACACCAAAATAAACAAGAAAAAAAGTCACTTGTCGCGCACTATTTTCTGTTAACAATTTAGATGCTATTAGACTTTGAGATACAATTGAAAGAAATGTAAAACTTTAAAGATATAATTGATAACAATAAAAAACTAGAGGTATAATTGACACTTCCCCTAAAATTTGAGGGCAGTCGCAAAACACTTGCCCAATATTTTATAAAACTTTAATGAAGAAACTAAAAGTAAAATTGATTAGATGTATACTCATATATAAATTAATTAATACAATATGGATTATTTAAAGTAAAATAATAAATATACTATATTTAAATATATTGTATATATATATATATTATAATATATATGTATTACCATATATTAAAAAAATAATAAATAAAATGATGACTCATTTGAAACAAGATAACGTGCAAATGGATAATAGTGAATTAAGTTATTTATCTTCAATTCATTATTGTTTTAAAAAGGAACAAGAAAATTAATTCTGGGTTTGAAGGTATTTTAAAAACAAAATTAGTTTGGTATGCAAAATTTAAATTAAATGGGTGTTAAAATTGAATAACCCACTTAAAAAATACAGACACAACAAATTTTTTTTAACTACCTCTATAATAAGATACACATATATTAAAAAAATGCATAATTTCAGATTCTATATGTCCTAAAATATTTATGATCAATATTTAATTAATTAGTATAGTCCACAGAAATCAGATCATACTGCCTTTTGTGATAATAAATAGAAAGCACATAAAGTGTGTTGCAATACATTAAAGCCAAATGCATGAATAATTACAAAATCAATATACTCTATCCTAATCATTTACTACAAATCCACCAAAATAAAAAGCACATAATAAAGTGTGGTGCAATACATTAAAGCCAAATGCATGAATAATTACAAAATCAATATACTCTATCCTAATCATTTATTACAAATCCACCAAAATAAATACAAATCCACCAAATTAAATTTTGAAAATTCCATCACATTAAAGTTGCTTGTCTCCATTATTCAGTACACAAGGGCATAATATAAATATTACACCCAAGTCATTGGTAAACTCCCAAGGCATCATATAACATAACATCAACAATGGCTCAAAATGTGAGTGTTCTAATGGTGTCAATGGGGTTCCAAGGCCACATGAACCTCATGATTAAGTTCTCTAATATCCTTGCTTCAAAGGGTGTCCATGTCACTCTCATTTCTACCGAAATAGCTCGTGGATTCATGCAAAAATACATTAATACTCCTCAAAAGTTCGACCTAGCTTTCTTCTCCGATGGCTTAAGCTTTGACATTGATCGTGTCAAGCATCATGATATGCTCTTCAAATCTCTCAAAGAGCATGGTCCCAAGAATTTGTCAAATCTCATCACCAACCTTTCTCACTCCCGCGATTATTCTTATATGATTATCAATCCCTTCTTGCCATGGGCTGTTGACGTGGCTCACCAACTTGGTATCCCTTGTGCGATGCTCTGGACCCAAGCAATTAGTGTGTATTCTATTTACTATCGATATTATAAAAATATAAATAATTTTCCGAGCCTAGATGACCTCGATGAGATTGTCAAATTGCCTGGGCTCCCAGTGTTAAAAGTTAGGGAACTTCCTACTTTTATGCTTCCTTCTGTAGCACAATCAGTGAGAGATATGCAAAGAGATGTTATTATGTCTTTGAACAAAGTGAAATTGGTCCTTTCTACTTCATTTGACGAGATGGAAGGAGAGATAGTGAAGTCTATGGAATCGCCTACTCCTGTGTGGTCTATTGGGCCATTGGTGTCGCCGTTTCTATTGGGCCAAAAGGAAACAAATGTTTGTGTAGTGGACTCATGCATAGATTGGCTTGATGGCAAGCCCAAATCCTCAGTGATATATGTTGCATTTGGTAGCATTGTTCTCTTGACACAAAATCAAATGGATAATTTAGCTTCGGCTTTGAAGAATAGCAAGAAGCCATTCCTTTGGGTGATAAAAAAATCTGAAGAAGAAAATAATGATAATGTTGGAAAGTTGTCACATGAATTTCTGGAAGAAACAAAAGGGAGGGGTATGGTGGTGGCATGGTGTCAACAAGAGAAGGTGCTAATGCACCCTTCTGTGGGTTGTTTTCTGACTCATAATGGATATAATTCGATGATCGAGGCGATGGTGGCCGGCGTGCCACTGATATCGTATCCGCAGTGGTCCGATCACCCGCTAAATGCAAAGATGTGTACAAATGTTTATGGTAATGCTATGGCAGTGAAGTGTGATGAAGATGGGGTTGCTATGGCAGAAGAGATAGAGAAATGCATTAGGGAAGTGATGGAGGGGCCAAAGGGTGTGGAGATAAAGAAGAAGGCATTGAAAATTAAGGAGGCAGCAAGAAAATCTGTACAACAAGGTGGTTCTTCTGATAGGAATCTCAATCAATTTATTAGTGAATTGATTAATGTTGAGAACTAATTTAATACTACATATTGAAAAAAAAAAAACAAGTGGTTGATTTTAATATTTATGTATTTGGAATAAATGAAATTGTCAAATTGTGGTTCCATGGATTATATATAATTAGGCAAAATGTCAAAACTTTATTTTGATGTTAAATATTTAGATCAAAATTTAATTTAAACTTAAAAAAACATTTGTTTTAAAAAATAATTTAAATGTTTTGAAATATTTTTTTTCAACAATTAAAATTTTAATTTCTTTAATAATTACTATTAAATATGTCATGAAACACTATGTTCCTACATGACTATTATTTTATAGTTAATTAATTAATATAAAAAGTGCTCTCCGCAATAATATCCTCACTTGGACAAGGTTGGGAATGTTGTGAAGGAAGGAAGACCTCTCCCTCCTTACCTAGGAACAGTCCTAGGGTGTGGCTTGGTAGGATTGAAGTAAAGGCTCCTTCGTGTTCAGTCACGATCGCTTAAGTAAGTAAGGTAAAGATTTATATTTAGTAAATATAGTATTGTTCTATTGTGCTCAAATCCCATCATCTTAGCTTTATTAGTAAATAGGGGTTATTATGAAAGGAACTAAGATAGTTGAGGACCAAATTGTTATTTTAGCCAAAATGTCTTATTCCTCACATTATCATCACATTCTACCCATTTCATTGTGTCGGCTATCACAAATTGGAAGGGAGAGTTGATTAAGTAATTTAAGAGCAATAAAGGGTGATATAAAGTATATATATTCAATAGGCTCAAGTGCAACGTACAAGGCTAACTAAAGAAGGCTTAAGGTTACCATGCTATTGAAGGCAAATAAATAGATTTAAGTAGCATATAATGGGCATACGTTTGAAGGAATATAATTACATAAGCAATTGATTAGTAGCAAGTCTATATATATATGTGGGCTAACCGTGGGGAGAGAGAGAGAGTTTGGTGGAGAGAGGACCATCATAAAGATAAGGCATAAGGCATAGGAGAAGAAATATTGGGAGATAGATACGAAGGAGAGAGGAAAGACACGCATGAAGGCAATAGAAGAGAGGAGATAGGAAGATATATAATTCATATACTAGAGAGAGACATGAGAGAAGCAACGCTTCTCTTTCATTTTAGTCCCAAACATTAGAGATAATCATTATTTCCTTTGAGCTCTTTAGAACATACTTTGTTTTACTATATTTTAAGTCTTCTTGTCTTACCCATTTCTTACTCAAGTGCTTTACTTCTCCCCTATTAAGATCATCCTAGAGATTATTTCCTATTATTTAATCTAATATTGTTATTCTTTATATTGGTTATTATTTTACTCAATTTCTCTTGTTTTGCTCTGGACCTCCAAGCTCGAACCTACCTGTTCCCGGAACACACTAATTTATACATATTAACAAATAACCCGATAATTTTTTATTGTTAAATTTATACATTTTTATTTTTAGTGGTATTTTATTTGTTAATAACCTTTAAATTCAAAATCTACAAACCAAAATGAACAATAGCTCAGCAACTTCTAACACTTTTATGAAGTATTTAAAAATAGGAAAAGTCTAAGATGTAACTTATGGCATGCATGTAATGGGTGATGTGGCACAATTATAGCCATTGATATGATCCAATAGTATTTAATAATGAATAGGCAACCTGTTGAAGAGGGAAACTGCATTTTTTTTGAAAAATTAAAATTTGACCTCTCAAACTATCTGAAATTATAATTTTATCCAAAATATAAAATAACATTTTTATTTGGCCAAAAACTTATTTGGTCCCTAATAGTTCCCTATCCCCACATTCCCATTCCTTCAATCAGCCTCCATTCGCTCTAAGGCTATGTTTGGAAGTTTTAGTGAGGATGAAGAGGAGAAGACATTAAATGGACACTAATAGAGTGGAGTAGAGAGGATATTAATGGACTGAGTAGGTTTGTTGTTTGAGAGTTTTTAGTGAGGAAAGGAATGAACACATGATAATCTTGCTAAATTAATAATATTTTATCCCTAAATTTGAAATAATTTTATACATTTTGGTCCCTGAATTTGTACTAAATAATATTAGGGTTGAGAAAGATTAATAATATTAATAAAATTATGGGGTATAATTGTCTTAAAAAATTTTAAAGTTGTCCACTCCATCCTTGGCCCCCCAATTTGGGGTGCCAGCAAAAATCAGATTTTAGGGTGCCAAGGAGTGCTTTGGAGGTACCCCTTGTCCATTCCTCTCCCTCTTAAAAAAACATCCAAACAACAATTTTTTATCTTTTGTCCCTTCCACCTCTCTCCATTCTTTCCTTGGCACCCCATCCAAACACATAAGGAACCGCACAGAATCAACCCATCATTTTCGTATACCTCCAACTCGACGTTGGAGAACGGATCGACTGTAGTGCGAGTTATCGCCAAGTTTTCTGTAATTCTCTGTAATGAGCGATCAAGACTATTACTTTCATCCGAGCTTATACCATCGTGACACGTTGACAATCTAAGATTTTCTTCTCCTCCATAACAACTTAGTCCCAAACTGCGCGTTTTCATTTCTTGACTCCTTCAATTAACGGCTTAACGCCTTCTGCTTCATCATCTACTACTGCATCTGTTTCATGCACCAGATATTGTGGATGTGGAGCATTTCTCTATTCTTGATTCAACCTTATTTGAAAATCCATTTCTCAAACACCCAATGCTAATTTAATTTCTCTATTCTTTCATCTTTGTTCATCTACAATCCTAAGGTTAATTAATTTACAAAAGAAAAACAAAAACAGTGACTTACAATTTCAAGTAGAAGATTTCCGTTTACCTCCTCTAACCTTTCAATTAACCTATATATACGTGTATATAACATTCACAAAAAAATTAAACCGTGTGGTTCAGGAGAGAATTAACGCTTAATTCCATAAAATGGGGATCATATTCGCTTATTTTTCTCGTGGGTATCTGTTTAATTTCTTATCACGTGGAACTGTGAAGAAGAAGACATCAGACTCTGCAAATCGAATCCCATTACAGAGAAGAAAAGATGGAGGATTTAGGAAACCAAAAAAATTAAGGGTTGGAGTTAGGAGTGGCAATCCCAAGATTCCCAACCAAACTTTGAGTTCAGTGGAAGGAAGATAAATTTTGCAAATTTTTGCAAAAATTACATAATGCCTCTAATTAGTTTTAAAATTTACAAAAAGTCCCTAGATCATGATAATTTAGGACTAAAATGAAAATTTTTTAAAAAAATTGGGGTCAAAATGTAATTTTTAAAAATATGAAAAAGGTAGAAATTGCAAATCAGTCCAAAATCTGAAAAAAGAATACTATTTAGTCTTAAATTTGAATAATTTAAAAATTATTCTAATTAATTAGTTTATAAATTAAATAATATATACTTTAAAATGGGTTCATGAGTTGGGTTGGGTTAACCTTTAATTTTATGGGTCATAACCCACCTATAGCTCATTTAGAAAATATAAATGAGTCATAAATAGATCAATGACCCAACCATTTACAACCCAACCCAAAACCAACCCAACCCATCCATTTGCCACCACTAGTTGGAGTCTAAAATTTAAATATCATAAAATTTAAGGTATAATATGTAAATGTACATAATATTTTGGTTACCTATTATTTCATGTGTCATAATTTTATTGGCTTATAATGCATTGTATCCCATGTTAAAAATTAAATTTTCCATCAAAGTTTAACCCTTAAAATTAATTTTTAAAATAAATGAAACATTTAAAACTAAAAAACTAATGTAGAGAGATGCATTTGGGAAGCGACGAAGGGACCAAAGGATGTGGAAAAATAATATAGAAAGAAGGCTATGAAGATGAAATAGGCAGCAAGAAAACTTTACAACAAGGTGATTCGTTCTTTTTTTTTTTTGGTAAAGACAAGGTGATTCTTTTGAATGGAATATCAATTAGGCAGTTACTGAAATGATTATTGTTGGTGATAGGGATTGAGGTTGTATCATATATATGTAAATAATTCAGATTGTCTTTGTTTCTTTTTTATTTTTGGTCAATGATTGTCTTTTTGTTTTGATTGTCATTAATTATAACTATTCTTTTTGTCAAGCATATATTATAATTAAGTTAGGACACGTAGATATGTATATAAAATTTAAAATAATTTAAAGTAAAAGATTATATAAAATATTATAAATAATTAAATTTTAATTAATATTTAATTACATAAAATTAATATTCAAGTAATTTTTTTGGGCAATATATTCAGTTAATATTTAATTTTATATGAAATTATAATTATAGAATAAAATTAAAAAGCCAAAGTATTATTTTGGTCCCTCAGTTATGTTCAATGTTCCAAGTTGGTCTCTCAGTTATTTTTCATTCTATATTGGTCCATCAGTTTTTTAAAATTTGGCACAACTGGTCCCTCAAACGTTTTTCATCTATTTTTTCGTTAAAAAATGAAAAAATAAACTTTCATCCCCCAAAAGTTTTAGTTTTTTACATTAAGGTCATTTTCTTTCTATGAAGCATGGACACTTCATTTTGATAGCGTGTCAGACACGTGTCCGTGTTCGAGACCCGTACGACATTCACACGACACATATTCATAAGTTTCATAATATAAAATCATTTTTTTGTGAATTTATCATGACAAACAATAGAAAATAATATCACATATGACATATATTATGAATAGATATTGTAATTTTTAAATTTTAAAAAAAATTATGGATTTTTAATTATTTATATGTATAAATATATGCCGTGTCGTATCGTGTAATTTTAAGAATCTAGCGTGTCAATGTATCCGTGTCGTGTTCCGTGTCCGTGTCCATGCCTCTTAGTTTTCTTTGCATAACGGGATCAAACGTAAGAACAAAAAATAAATTATAATTATAATTAAATTTAAACGAAAAATAAACTTTGATCTCCATCTCTCTCTTTCTTCTCACTAACTGATTATTGGAAAATCCAAGCACAATCAAGCCAGAATTGCGTCCAAATGCCTTAGGCAGTAACCTCAGGTTGCGATTGGAAAGATCGATTCGCTCCATTCCATGTCCATAGGCTTTCTACATAAGCCCAACCACCTCCTCGTTGACCTCCACACTCTCTGCCATTTCTTAGACGGCTTCCTCTGCCGCATCGGTTGAATTGAAATTGTGAATCTTCACCAATCTCTTCCCCGCATCGTTCAACAATCTCTCATACCCATCGTGCCTTGGCGTTGTTGACCAATTTGGAACATTGAGTATAACTGAGCGGTCTCCAAAGACCTGAGCATGGATCGGGTCTGAGCGACGCCGTAGATGGTTAGTGTCATGGAGGCCAAGGCAGTGGAGGTGACTGTGGAAATGAATGAGAGTGAGAGAGAGAGAGGAGTTTTTTTGTGTGAAATAAACTAAAATCTCCCGTTTTTTTTACTTTATTACATTTTGGTTCTATTATAGAGAAAAAGGTCCTTAATGCAAAAATTTAAACTTTTAGGAGTTAAAACTCAATTTTGTCTTTTTTTAAACGGAAAAATGGATGAAAAACATTTGAGGGACCGACTGTGCCAAATTTTGAAAAACTGAGGGACCAATATGGAACGAAAAATAACTGAGGGACCAAAATAGGACTTTGGCCAAATTAAAATAAATGGAGAACATGGATATAGGAATTCAATGAACAATTGTGAAATAGGGACATTGGAAGTTACTCTTTGTTGGGCAGAAGCGCAACTCACTCAACAAATAAAGGAAGAGGAAATAGAGAAACGAACACAAAATTTTAATGGGGTTCAGTGCCTCAAGACCTACTCCATGGTCTTACTGGGACAAACTTCACTATTTGTAATTTTTGCACGGACAAAATTACAAACCCTTCTCAATATAATTTTTGAACGAAAAAATTGAAAACTCTCTCTCACAAATGACACACAACTATCCAAACCCCATTACACCCTTTAGGATTTCTATGTAAATTGTAGTGCAAAAGAAGCTCATATCCCACTCCTATTTGTACAAGCCTCATATCCTCTCTCATCTTATTCCCACACAATGTGGGACTTAAAATGGATAAGCCCACACCATCTCTCGTCTTATTCCCACACAATGGATAAGCTCACACAACTATCCAAACCCCATTACACCCTTTAAAATTTCTTTGTAAATTGTAGTACAAAAGAAACTCATATCCCACTCCTATTTATACAAGCCTCATACCCTCTATCATCTTATTCCCACACAATGTGGGATTTAAAATGGATAAGCCCACACAATGTGAGACTTAAAATGAATAAGCCCGACACTTTTATCATGGATGATGTGGATTTTTCATGGTTGGGGGTTATCTATTGTTTTTTCTTTCAAATATATTTATTATTTTATACTATAATTTTATATGATCGAATACCAAAAGACTCCTCCCACATATATAATAGTATAAATTAGAAACAAAAGTTTTTTTTTCCAAAGTTTGACATTTTGGACTTTGTTTAGCTGAGCTATCGATCATGGCCCTAGAATTTTGGCCCAATCTATCTCTTAATGGGCTTCGGCCTATTCTTATATACATACTTCAATAATTTTCTGACAAAAAAATAACTAATAATGCTTCTGACCAGAAAAGAAAAATAACAATTTAGGTTCTCGTGTATGATCATTACACCATTTTTGCCGTGGGCTTCTGACGTGGCTTCCTCTCATATACACTATTTTCTCTGTGCTACTGCTATCGCTATGCCTAAAAAACGAACCATTTTCCCGATTTTCAGAACCCAGATGGCCAGATGAGACATTGCATTTGCCAGGATTTCCAGTGTTGCAGGTGAGAAACCTCTTTGATGGATTGTTAGCTTATTTGGGTTTTTACTAATTGGTATTTTAGTTTTTCTGGGTGAATTAAGGATGTGGTCCTTAAATTGTGATAATTGTTCTTGGTCTCTAAACTTTATATTAATTTTTAATTTTATCTCCAAAATTTATTTAATGATAATTGTCTTTGGTCTCTAAACTCAAATTTAGGAGGTGTTTGGTACACGGATTGAAAAAATTGTCTCGGGATTATAAGCTTTGGACTAAAGTAATCCCGCATTTAGTACACAGATTAGAAAATTAGTCTCGAGAATATTGTATTCCCGAAAATGCCTTAATCCCATGAAATGGCCCAAATTTAATCCCACCCTAGGGATGAGATTAGTCTAATCCCGTGATATTGGATTATTTTTTCCCATAAAAAATGACTTTATTACCATTGATTAAATTTTTCTCTACAAACCCTTGCCACTTTCATCCTTGCCACTTTTCATCTTTGCCACTAAGGTTTAGTTACTCATATGTTTAGTATGAGTTTTTATTTTCGTGTTATTTTGAGAATTATTTCAGTTATGTCATGAGTGAGACTTTTTTTAGAAAATATTATTATGTTGAGAATTATGGACATTGTGTTATGAATCTATTTATGTTATTTAAAAATTTTAATTATGATATGATTATTTTTTTATGATATAATACTTTTCTCATTAATTATTTTGAAGAATTTTTACATTTGATAAACTATTAGTTGAGAATAAAAAGTCAATGACATATTTGTAAAAGTATTAAACATTCACAAGAATATTAAAATTGAACCAAACATAAAATTGTAACTTATCCAAACATATATTCTTATAATTCTGGGAATCTTATTCCTGAAATCACATTCCCGTAAATGAAAAAAATAATCCAGGTATCAAACACCCTATCTTAAAAAAAATGATCAAATTAATTGTAATTGCATATTCAAAATTAAGACATCTTTCATAGGACTATCTTTTATTTAAAAGTGATTGATTATATAGTCTAACAAAATATGATCATAATCCAATTAATTAGTATAGTCCACGAAAATCAGATAATCCTAGCTTTTGCGATAAATTGAAAGCACATAAGTGCCTTGCGACACATCAAAGCCAAATCCATGCATAATTACAAAATCAATATATGGGCCTATTTGGGATTCCATTAAAAACTTCATTATGTCCATTATATAGGCTCTAGAATGTTAAAAAAAAAAAATTGTTTTTTTATGCATTAGAATTTAGAAACTTCATTATGTCGATTACATAGGCTCTAGAATGTTAAGAAAAAAAAATTGTTTTTTTTTATGCATTAGAAAATTTCATTACATTAAAATCCTCATTCCATTAACAATTTAATTACTAACATTATATTCTCTATTTAAATACTTATAATTACCAATATTTTAATATAATAAAATAATAAATTAAAGGGTAATATAGTAATTTAGTGAATTAGATGACAATAATGGTGTGAACTCACAAAAAAATCTCACGAACTTACAACCAAATTGAAATATTCAACTCTAATAAAGTTGTTGGCCAAAAAAAAAAAACTCTAATAAAGTTGAAAAAAAGTCTAATTATCACACTTGAACCCTTGAATTTATAGGAATAAAGACTCAGTATTACCAATCTCATAGGCCCAAGTAGTCCTATGGATTATTGACTACTTGGCCCAAACCTATAATCAACTACTCGTTTAAAAAAAAAAAAAATTAGACCTAGGCCTAGAAATGAGACATACCCATAAAAATAGCCTAATTATTACTCAAGTATTACTTGAGACTACCCAAATTAGTGAAATAACTTAGTCCATAATCCTTAGTTCGTCCATCACTACCAATTTCTCTCGTTCTGATTCTTCTATGAGGTTATTTTTATTTTGATCCTCAAGTTATTTTTTGTTCTGTTTTGGTCCTCAAATTAGGATTTAGTTTATTTTTTGTTCTCTCTTTATTTCACAAAATGTTTGCAATTCAGTCCAAATTTAAATTGTAACAGTCCCAGTGATAAAATTAAATCCAAATCTGTCCTCACAGATTCAATTTAGCCACATATAAGTCCAGACGTGCGGAAAATAATTTCAGTTTAGTCCAAAACAGTCTAGAAAATTACAGATTGGTGCAGACATGCAGAAAATAATTTCAGTCCAGTCCAAAACAGTCTAGAAAATTATAGATTGGTGCAAAAATGCAGAATAATTTCAGTTCAGTACAAAATAGTCTAGAAAATTACAGATTGATGTAGAAATGCAGAAAATAATTTTAGTTTAGTCTAAAGCAGTCCAGAAAATTACCAATTGGTGGAGACATGCAAAAAATAATTTCTGTTCAATATAAAACAATACAAAAAATTAAGATTAGTCCCGAATCTCTATCAAAATAGTCCTCCAACCAGAAAAAACAGAGACTTTTCTTTTTAGAAATGCAATTTAACATAATAGATCATTATCATTATTCAAAACATAGTAAAAAATGGAACAAAGAATAATTTTAGAAACAAAATAAAACTGACCCTATAGTTTGAGGGTCAAAATGAAATTTTGACATAATTTAATACTATAATTAATCAACCCCAAAATTTTAAATAAAGTATTTTGAATTACTAACTATTGAAATTCTCTAAGATTAAAATTTACAAAATCTAATTAAGCTTCTTAATTAGCACTGTTAAACGGGCTCACTGGTTCACATTTAAACGAGTCGGGCTGGGCTGGCCCGTTTATAAACGGGTTAAGAATCCCATGCCCAAGCCCGCCCTGCATGGTCCGCGAGCCACTATTTTTTGTCTTTTTAATATTTTTTAATGAAAATGGACAATTTTTAGTCTTTTTTATTCATTATAAAAATTTTAAAAAATAGAAAAAAAACAATGAAGAATTGAAAATGCAAAAGTTGCAAGGCAAAACACATGACATATCATCTAAAATAAATATGCCAATTAATAAATCATGTATTTTTGAAAAAAAATATAAACTTTAGCATTACAAAAAGAAAATTAAAAATAAACGGGCGGCCCGCGGGTCACCCGGCCCGCACCCGTAGCCCGTTTTAACAGTGCTATTCTTAATTACCCTCAAGAAACCACCTGTATGTATAAAATATAAAATAAGCATTTAATTAGATTTTTATATTTTATACGTACAGGTGTATGTATAAAACTCACAACATTCTCTCTCGCCCTTGGGCCGCTGCTATCTCAGTGGCGGTGGCCCTCCCACTTTTTATAGGCAGTATTGAAAATCCCTCCCCTGTGAGGGTCTCTCTCTTTTTATGAGAGTGTTACTTTGTTTCAAGGGTTTTGTGGCGATGGCGTTCTTGATCAAGGCTCCCACGATGTCGATCTGGTATGGCTTTCTCTATAGCGGCAACTCTGGACTAGGCATTCCACGGCGTCTTCTGGCTACCTCGATAGTTTCCTGGTTCGGTTCTAGTTTTTGGGTGCTCGATGACGTTTTTTTTGGGTCAGGTCTTCCACGACGTTGTTTCTTGTTTGCTTCCACGACGACTTGTTATCAAATTATTATTGTTGCTTTGAGTCTGGTTATGTCTGGTTTTTGGAATTGTTTGTCTGTTTTAGATGACATTATTTATGTTTCCAGTTCTTTAGATGATTGTAACTTTAGTTGAATTCCTAGATCCGCTAACTGGCAGCTGATTGTCTGTCTAATTTGTCTGACACGAGGATGGGTTGCAAACCCTCCACCTTCATCAGTTGATATCCTGTCTAGTGTTATTGTTTATGCTAGGGAGGAGTAAGAAAATTTTAGTTTGTTTTCTTTTGTACTTTGCTTAGTTTTGTCTTACTTTTGAATGAATTATGTTTAAAAAAAAAACCCACAACTAAATCAGCATATATATGAGATATGGATTGTGATAGTGAAGGTGTATCTCCTTCTCCCCTTCCTCCACCACCAGAAGTAAATGTAGGTGGAAATGTAGGTGGAGCAGATGCTGCAACTACTGCTTCAAACATTCCAAGTGTTGACACTCCAAGTCTAGTGCCAAGAAAAAGGTTAGCCACTTCGGACGTTTGGAATTATTTTACTAAAAAGGGTGTGGGTGACGATGGGAAACCAAAAGCTGAATGTAATGGGTGTAAGGCTAAATTCACTGCTGGGGGAACTACACATGGAACTTCTAGTTTGTCACGTCATATGAAAAATTGTCATATATTGCAAAGTTATAAAGATGTGGGCCAAATGATGATTGATCATGCTGGAAAAATGAAATCTAAAAAAATTAATCAAGAAACTGTTCGAGAATTGATGGTTATGGCAATTGTTAAGCATGATCTTCCCTTCTCTTTTGTGGAATATGAAGGCATTAGAGATTTGATGAAATACTTAAATCCAGATATTAAATTTATTACTAGGAATACTGCTGCTGCTGATGTTTGGAAAGTGTATTTGTCTAAAAAAGAAATCTTGAAACGAGAATTGGCTAATATTCCTAGTAGGATTTGTTTAACATCTGATGTTTGGACAGCTTGCACTACAGAGGGTTATATTTCTTTGACTGCACATTATGTTGATTCAACCTTCACCTTGCGCAATAAAATTATTGCTTTTTGTGCTTTTCCACCTCCACATACTGGGCATGAGTTGACTAGAAAATTGGTTGAATTTTTAAGAGACTGGGAGATAGAGGGAAAAATATTTTCAATTACTTTGGATAATGCACAAAACAATACTAAAATGGTGGAGAAGTTGAAAGATCATCTGTTTGTTAAAGATCATTTGATATGCAATGGTGATTTTTTTCATGTGCGATGTTGTGCCCATATATTGAACTTAATTGTGAAAGAAGGTCTGACTATAGCTGATGATGCTGTCCACAAAATTAGAGAAAGTGTTAAGTATGTGAAGGGTTCTGAGTCAAGGATGAGAAAGTTTGATGAGTGTGCAAATGATCTTGGAATTCAGTCGGGTGCTAATTTATGTTTAGATGTACAAACAAGATGGAATTCAACTTTTGTGATGCTGGAATGTGCGCTGAAGTATAGACGTGCTTTTGGTAGCTATCAAATGGTGGATGAAAACTACAAGCATTGTCCATCGACTCTTGAATGGGATAGAGCAAGAAAAATGGCTATATTTTTTAGACTATTTTATGATATTACCAACTTGATTTCAGGTTCTACATATCCGACCTCCAACATATATTTCTCTCAAGTTTGGCAAATTGAAGTCTTATTGCAAGATAATTTAAACAATGATGATGCTTGCATTCAAGATATGACAACTAAAATGAAGGCTAAGTTTGACAAATATTGGGGTGAATATAGTGTTGTGCTTGCACTTGGGGCAGTTCTTGACCCCCGAATGAAGTTTGCTTTGTTAGAACAATGCTATAAGCATGTTGATCCCTTTAGTTATCAACACAAGGTAGATATTGTGAAGAGAAAGTTAATTCAACTCTATGATGCATATGTTAGCAAATCTACCATGGCACCTTCAAGTTCTAATCAAACTATTCCATCAAGTGGAGGCGGAGAAAGTGCATGTGAAGATATTCCTTTAGCTTTCAGGGTAATTAGTAAATTTTAATTTTAATTTCTTTTGTTTATCTTATGTATAATTATTTATGACTAATTATTTCATTTGTCTTTTGTCATTGTTGAAAGGTTCTTAATGATCTCAGTGATCAAATTGTCACAACTGAGGGAAAATCTCAATTACAGACATACTTGGATGAACCAAGACTCAATATGGCTTTTAATCAACAATATGATGTCTTGAGCTATTGGAAGGAAAATAGATGTAGATTTCCTGAGTTGGCACTTATGGCTTTTGATATATTGAGCATTCCAATCACCACAGTGGCTTCTGAATCAGCTTTCAGTATAGGTTCTCGAGTTCTGAATAAGTATCGTAGTCGCCTTCTTCCAAACAAGGTGCAAGCTTTAATTTGTACTCGGAATTGGCTATATGGTTTTGATCCTACTGAAGGTATTGAAGTCTTATTTCTATGTTAGAGTTTTTTTACATTTTATTTTTATATCTAATTAGTAATTTCTTTTCTTATTTGTATTATAAAGAAGAAGAACCTGATGGTGAACCAACAACAATCGACTTGGAATCAATTGGAAGTGGACCATGATGAAGGTGATGAATGGAAATTGAATTTGGCTTATAACTGTTTTTCTTTTCTTCTTCTTTTTGTTGTTTCTTTCCTATTGTTTTCTGTTGGTTTTCTTTGTTTTCTATTTTCAAGATCTATCAGTGACAAACAATTAATTATATTGCCTTGCATGAATGTAAACTTTGAGATTGGTGGCGGCAACAAGGGGATGAAAACTTTTCTATTTCATGTGGAGAAATGGCTTTATTGTCTTTTGCTAATTTGTTTTTGCTTATGTCTTTTGCCTTTGCTTATTCAGAGACTGTATTAGTGGCATTTCTTGGTTGTTTGCTATGAAATATGAGTCACGAGTGTCAGTGCATTATCAACTGTCCTATTATTAGTTCACTGTTTCTCATAGTCATAGACAATTAAATAGCATTGATAGACAATTAAATAGCATTGATATATATTTCTGGTCCAGTAAGTAGTGGTGTTTGTTTGGAGCAAGAAAAGAATACAATTTTTTTCCAAACAAATGAACAATACATTTTTTGTTCCAAAAAAAATACAATTTTTTTCCAATCAAATGAACAATACAGTTTTGGGCCCAAATAAACACAGTTTTTGGCCCAAAAAAATACAGGTTTTATAAAAAAAAAATTAATGAAAGCCCGCGGGCATTGACGGGCAGTCCTGGGCATTGTTTTTGGAGGCCATTTATAAACGGGCTGGCCCACCCCAGCCGGCCTATATGCGGGCCCATCGCGGGCCTGGGCGGGCTAGCCCGTCTTGACACTCCTAGTAAATCATAAAACTTCGTTTATTGAGCTTCGTTTGTTTTAGGATTATCATATACATGTGGTTTTATAAAATAGGCATTTAATTAGATTTTATACGTACAGGTGGTTTCGTTTATTGAGCTTAGTTTGTTTTAGGATTATCATTACAAACTTGGAAATAAGTATTTATTGATGATGTGTAATTATTTAAGGTCATTTGGGTATCAAAATGAAATTAATTTTATAGTTTAAGGATTAAGATAAAAAAGAAAATAGTTTGATAACCAAAACAAAATAAAAAATAGTTTGAGAATCAAAATGAAAAAAAAAAAAAAAA
>QANZ01017036.1:67021-77788 GCA_003254925.1 Chamaecrista fasciculata
AAAAAAAAAAAAAAAAAAAAAAGAGGAGGGTAAATAAATACATCTCCCTACTCTAGAATCATGAGAATAAAGATATAAATAATAAATACATCTCACAACACTCAACTAACTAAAGAATAAAGAGGAGGGTAAAAAGTCAAATATAAACTTAAAGTACGTGACTTGGTTCCCATAAAAAAAGACCTTGAACAATGTGAGACCAATTTTCAAGCAAAGTCTCAAGTTCCAACCGGGAGCCTCGGAGACAGCCAAAGAAAACTATTATATGAAACTTTTTAGGTCACACAATATTCTCTCAACCCATATCTCAAGTACACCCACATGACTCTCCAAAGCTAATATTTAAACACATCTCACCACTCTAGAATCATGAGAGTAAAGATGTAAATAATAGGGTAAATTACACTTTGGTACCCTATGGTTTGACCATATTTCATTTTGGTACCCTGTGGTTTGAAACCTGACACTTTGGTACCCTGTGGTATTCTTCATTAACACTTTGGTACCCTTTGGAACTATTTTTTAATTTTAACCGTAACAAATTTTGCAAAAATTACATATTGGCCCCAAAATTTTTTAAAAGTTTTCATTTTAGTCCCTAGATAATATGTATCCAGAGACCTATTTGTAATTTTTTTAAAAAAAATTTGGGGTCAATATGTAATTTTTGCAAAATTTGTTATGGTTAAAATTACAAAATAGCTCCAAAGGGTACCAAAGTGTTAATAAAGAATACCACGGGGTACCAAAGGGTCAAGTTTCAAACCACAAGATACTAAAGTGATATAAGGTCAAACAACTAGGTACTAAAGTGTAATTTACCCTAAATAATAAATACATCTCAGAACACTCAACTAATTAGAGAATAAAGAGGAGAGTGAAAAGTCAAATATAGTATGTGACTTAGTTCCCATAAAAAAAGACCTTGAACAATGTGAGACTAATTTTCAAGCAAAGTCTCAAGTTCTAACAACAAATCCACCACGATTTCGGAAAAAATCCATCACATTCAAGTTGTTTCTAATTTAGTACACCACATGCATAATATAAATAGATCACAGTACCCAAGTCGTGAGTAAACTCACAAGTCATCATATAACATACAACATAACATCAACAATGGCTAACGTGAGCGTTCTAATGGTGTCAATGGGATTCCAAGGCCACATGAACCCCATGATTAAGTTCTCTAATATCCTTGCTTCAAAAGGTATCCATGTCACTCTCATTACTACTGAAATAGCTCGTGAGTTCATGCAAAAATACACTAATACTCCTCAAATGTTTGACCTCGCTTTTTTATCTGACGGCTTAAGCATTGAATTTGATCGTGCCAAGCAATTTGATGAATGATGAGTTTAACAAATCTTTCATAACACACGGTTCTAAGAATTTGTTAGATCTCATCACCAACCTCTCTCACTCTCGCAACTATTGTTGTATGATTGTCAATCCTTTCATGCCATGGTCTTTTGATGTGGCTCACCAACTTGGTATTCCTTGTGTAATGCTTTGGATCCAAGCAATTGGAGTCTATTCTGTTTATTATCGATATTATAAAAATATAGATAATTTTCCAAGCCTAGATGACCTCAACGGGATTGTTGAACTACCCTCATTCCCAACATTAAAAGTTAGGGACCTTCCTAGTTTTATGCTTCCTTATGCCCCTCAAATAGTCAGAGATAAGCTTCAAAATTTTATTATGTCTTTGGATAAAGTGAAATGGGTCATCGCCATTTCATTTGACGAGATGGAAGAAGAGATAGTGAAGTCCATGGATTCACTCACCCCTGTGAGGAACATTGGGCCTTTGGTGTCGCCATTTCTATTAGGCCAACAAGAAACTGATGATGTTACTGTAGTGGACTCATACATGGGCTGGCTTGACGGCAAGCCCAAATCCTCAGTGACATACATCGCATTTGGTACCCTCATTATGTTGACACAAAATCATATAGATAATTTAGCTTTGGCTTTGAAGAATAGCGGGAAACCATTTCTTTGGGTGGTAAATAAATCTAAAGAAGAAAATAATAATAATGTTGGAAAGTTGTCACATGAATTTTTGGAAGAAACAAAAGGAGGGGAATGGTGGTGACATGGTGTCAACAAGAGAAGGTGCTAATGCACCCTTCTATTGGTTGTTTTGTGAGTCATTGTGGATATAAATCTAATGTTTTTTTTTTCAAAAGACACGTCGGTGCTCTTAAGGTTTGGGGCAAGTTTCAGTTATACTCACAACATTTAATTTGTGTCAGTTATATACCCCAAACATTTCACATTTTTGTCAATTATACCATAATCTCAATTTTTTTGTCCAAAATCCTATTTTGATATTTTAGGTTTACTCAAAGTTCCGTTTTGGTCCCTCAGCTCAAAGTCTTTCATTCATCATCTTCTTCACCACTATCGCCACTCCACCACCACTACCACCACCGTCAACAGCAGCAGCACCACCGCTGTCGCCGCCACCGAGCTTTTTCGGCGAGGTTCGTCTTCTCTGGCAAACTTTTCAGTGAGATACATGGCGATCCCGACGACTACAAAAACTCCTAATCCAAAATTTTTTGACCTCTTATGTTCAATGACAACACAAGACGGCCTGTATTTTGCAAACAAATAACTGAAAATATTACTTTATGCGAGTGTATAATTTTTTGACGACTATATAATTTTTCATGACTTGCTAGCCATTTATTTGGTGAGACCCTGTAACTTGAACAAATTGAGAAGGCAATCTCGTTGATCAATCACTAATGTTGACCATGGATATCTCTGACTAATTAACGGTTTATTACTAAAAGAAACTTACAAAAAATGTAAGTTTTAGTTAAATATATATAATTCATATTGTCTTTTATTTCGATTTTCATCAACTCTAACTATTTTTCTTCTTGGTCAAGCACAAAATATAATTTGTATTTATTTTTTAATTCTATTAGAACAAGAAATATTCATTAATAACAAATTATCATAAGCCACACATATTTAACAATATTAAAACAGTCAAACACTCCAAAGAAACAATTAAATAGGAGAAAAAATAATTAATCTTAGGAAACACTTGAGAAAACTAAGATCTAAATTTAGTTCTTTTATACAATTAGCAAAAGACCATTTCGTGCCCCTAACGTTTGGGGTCAGTTTTAGTTATGCCCTTAATTTCTGTTTTGTGTCAGTTATGCCCCCAATGTGAAACGTTGGTGTCAATTATACCCTAACTTTTTTTTGGGTCAAAGTCCTATTTTGATCCCTCAAGTTTGCTCAAAGTTCCGTTTTGGACCCTCAAATCTCTGGCGAACTTTCGGGCGAGATACACGGTGGCCCCGACAACTACAAAAACTCCTAATCCAAGATTTTTTGACCTCTTGAGTTCAATGAAGGCCTCCATTTTACGAAAAAATAACTGGCAAGCCGCCGAAAAATTACACAATTGCTGAAAATCATATTTCTGGTCATTTAAAGTGAACTAATCATTTTCTTTGTCTATATGTGCACCTACCAAATTACAAGAGATATTGCGAACTAGAGAGAGTACATTAAAGTCGATTTCTCCATTTTTACCTATACAATTTTAAAATATCTATACAATTATTTCTACCGACAATAATTATTACATGCATTTTAAAATAATTTCACATATCATAATCTGCTTAAACAACAAATACCCAAATTAAACACCATTCCATTATCTTAACGCTAATGGATATCAATCAGACTCATACTCTATCCTAATCATTGAAGTGTTTAACATACAAATCCACCACGATTTCGGAATAAATCCATCACATTCAAGTTGTTTCTTATTTAGTACACCACATGCATAATATAAATATATCACAGTACCCAAGTTGTGAGTAAACTCACAAATCATCATATAACATACAATATAACATCAACAATGGCTCACGTGAGTGTTCTAATGGTGTCAATGGGATTCCAAGGCCACATGAACCCCATGATTAAGTTCTCTAATATCCTTGCTTCAAAGGGTATCCATGTCACTCTCATTACTACTGAAATAGCTCGTGAATTCATGCAAAAATACACTAATACTCCTCAAACATTTGACCTCGCTTTCTTCTCTGACGGCTTAAGCGTTGACTTTGATCGTGCCAAGCAAGTTGATGAGTTTAACAAATCTTTCATAACACACGGTCCTAAGAATTTGTTAGATCTCATCACCAACCTCTCTCACTCTCGCAACTATTCTTGTATGATTGTCAATCCTTTCATGCCATGGTCTGTTGATGTGGCTCACCAACTTGGTATTCCTTGTGTAATGCTTTGGATCCAAGCAATTGGAGTCTATTCTGTTTATTATCGATATTATAAAAATATAGATAATTTTCCAAGCCTAGATGACCTCAATGAGATTGTTGAACTACCCTCATTCCCAACATTAAAAGTTAGGGACCTTCCTAGTTTTATGCTTCCTTATGCCCCTCAAATAGTTAGAGATAAGCTTCGAAATGTTATTATGTCTTTGGATAAAGTGAAATGGGTAATCGCCATTTCGTTTGACGAGATGGAAGAAGAGATAGTGAAGTCCATGGATTCACTCACCCCTGTGAGGAACATTGGGCCTTTGGTGTCGCCGTTTCTATTAGGCCAACAAGAAACTGATGATGTTACTGTAGTGGACTCATACATGGGCTGGCTTGACGGCATGCCCAAATCCTCAGTGATATACATCGCATTTGGTACCCTCATTATGTTGACGCAAAATCATATAGATAATTTAGCTTTGGCTTTGAAGAATAGCGGGAAACCATTTCTTTGGGTGGTAAACAAATCTAAGGAAGAAAATAATAATAATGTTGGAAAGTTGTCACATGAATTTTTGGAAGAAACAAAAGGGAGGGGTATGGTGGTGACATGGTGTCAACAAGAGAAGGTGCTAATGCACCCTTCTATTGGTTGTTTTGTGAGTCATGGTGGATATAACTCGATGATGGAGGCGGTGGTGGCCGGAGTGCCACTGATTTTGTATCCGAAGTGGTCCGATCAACCGTTGAATGCAAAGATTTGTACAAGTGTTTATGGGAATGGTTTGACAATGAAGTGTGAGGAAGATGGGGTTGCTAAGGCGGATGAGATTGAGAGATGCATTAGAGAAGTGATGGAGGGGCCAAAGGGTGTGGAGATGAAGAAGAAGGCATTGAAATTGAAGGAGGGAGCAAGAAATTCTGTACAACAAGGTGGTTCTTCTAATAGGAATCTCAATCAGTTTATTAGTGAATTGACGAATCTTAGGAACTAATAATTTAGTGCTAGGGACTCGAGAATATCTGGATTTGAAAAGAAAGAAAGAAAATTTAGGTTGAGTTTTATATTTATGTATTTGGAATAATTGAAATTGTCACAAAAGTGCCATATTTTAGCCATTTTGTTTTAAGTGCCATGGATTATATAGTTAGGCAAAAGGTCGGAACTCTATTTTGATGTTAAATATTTAGATAAAAATTTATTTTAAACCTAACAAATATATTTGTTTTGAAAAATTAATTGAAATGTTTTAATTATTCTTTTTCAATAATGAAAATTTTAATTTCGTTAAAAATTACTAATAAATATGTTACGAAACACTAATTTATACATATTAAGAAATAACCTGATTTATTGTTAATAATTTATATATTTTGATTGTTAGTACTAATTTAGCGTTTATTTGTTAATAATAGCCTTTAAATCCATAATCTAGATGCCAAAATGAACAATAATTCAACAGCTCCTAACCCAATCATTAATCTTTTAATTTAGACTTTTCTGAAATATTTAAAAATATTTTCTTAAAAAGAAATGAAACATTTATATATATGAAAAAAGAAACTAATGTAGAGAGATGCATTAGGGAAGTGACGAAAATTGAAAGGGACCAAAGGATGTGGAAATTTGAGATAAAAGGAAGACTGTGAAGATGAAAGAGGCAACAAAAATACTTTACAATCCGGTAGCTCTGTAAGTGGAATATTTTGTTTGGATTAGTTGTCATACCCTTCAAGGTAATTGGCACTAAGCCATTGACACAAATTTAACAATATTAGCTACCAAAAAACAAAAAACAAAAAATTAACGATATTAAAACAGTCAAACACTCCAAAGTAAAAAGTANCTCTTAACGTCTGGGGCAAGTTTCAGTTATACTCACAACATTTAATTTGTGTCAATTATATACCCCAAACATTTCACATTTTTGTCAATTATACCATAATCTCAATTTTTTTGTCCAAAATCCTATTTTGATATTGTAGGTTTACTCAAAGTTCCGTTTTGGTCCCTCAGCTCAAAGTCTTTCATTCATCATCTTTTTCACCACTATCACCACTCCACCACCACCACCACCACTAGCACTGTCAAAACGGGCTTAGGCCCGCGGGCCGGCCCGGCCCGCCCGCTAAATGGGCGGGCTTGGGCTTAAAAAATTTGGCCCATTTAAAAACGGGCCTAAACGGCCCGGCCCGTTTAGCCCGTGGCCCGTAACGGGCCGGGGCGGTTAGGTCCGTTTACATTTTTTTAAGAAAATTTGCATGTAAAAATGTTTAGGCCCGCGGGCCGGCCCGGACCGCCCGCTAAATGGGCGGGCTTGGGTTTAAAAATTTTGGCCCGTTTAAAAACGGGCCTAAACGGCCCGGCCCGTTTAGCCCGTGGCCCGTAACGGGACAGGGCGGGCCGGGCCGTCCCGTTTAACAGTGCTAACCACCACCGTCAACAGCAGCAGCACCACCGCCGTCGCCGCCACCGAGCTTTTTCGGCGAGGTTCGTCTTCTCTGGCAAACTTTTCAGTGAGATACATGGCGATCCCGACGACTACAAAAACTCCTAATTCAAAATTTTTTGACCTCTTGTGTTCAATGACGGCCTGTATTTTACAAACAAATAACTGAAAATATAACTTTATGCGAGTGTGTAATTTTTTGACGACTATATAATTTTTCATGACTTGCTAGCCATTTATTTGGTGAGACCCTCTAACTTGAACATATTGAGAAGGCAATCTCGTTGATCAATCACTAATGTTGACCATGGATATCTCTGACTAATTAACGGTTTATTACTAAAAGAAACTTACAAAAAATGTAAGTTTTAGTTAAATATATATAATTCATATTGTCTTTTATTTCGATTTTCATCAACTCTAACTATTTTTCTTCTTGGTCAAGCACAAAATATAATTTGTATTTATTTTTTAATTCTATTAGAATAAGAAATATTCATTAATAACAAATTATCATAAGCCACACATATTTAACAATATTAAAACAGTCAAACACTCCAAAGAAACAATTAAATAGGAGAAAAAATAATTAATCTTAGGAAACACTTGAGAAAACTAAGATCTAANTCTATTATTTATAAACTGATTAGTTCTATAAATTTACGGGTCAAATAGTTATTTTTTTTCTTTATTTAATTTCGAGGACCCAAAAGCTAGATTGGTGTTGAAATCATCGCTGACGTACATATTGTTTGGATACTTGGAATGCAATCCTAAGATGTGCGCTGATTTTTCTTCCTTTTTAAAGAAATGCTCACAAGTCACAACTACTAAATATATAAATCTCCATCTTGAATAAGTGCCAAAAACAACACTGACGTCCGGCATGACCTGAATCATTAATCACCCATAACGAAACCCACATCGTTTTATAAAAGTATAAATACACCTCAATCTTCCACTCATCATCAATTACACCTTCCATTAATTTAGCATTCCATTCCACACAGAGAGATCGACGACAAACGACAATGTGGTTTGATAAGGAATTAGAAGGCGTTCATCATCATGTTCTAATGGTATCAGCAGCATTCCAAGGCCATTTGAATCCCATTTTCAAGTTCGCAAAACGCCTCGTTTCGAAGGGTCTCCACGTCACTCTCGTTACCACAGAAGACGCTCGTTCCCGCCTTCTCAAATCTTCTTCTGATGATTACAATAATAATAATGATATCGAGTTGGAGTTTTTCTCTGATGGGCTTAGTCTGGATTCTGATCGCAGTTTCACAAGCACTTTTCTTCATTCTTTGGAGACTAAAGGTGCTCAGAATTTATCAAACCTTATTGCTCAATCGCGAAAGAGATTCGCGTGTATTATTACCACTCCGATTTTGCCTTGGGCTTCAGATGTGGCTTCCTCTTATGGTATCCCCTGTGCTATGCTCTGGTTTCAAGCCTCTGCTCTCTTCTCTATTTACTATCGCTATGCAGGGAAAACGAACCATTTTCCCGATTTTCAGAACCCAGATGAGACGTTGGATTTGCCCGGATTTCCAGTGTTGCAGGTTAGACATCTTTCTTGGTATCTCTATTTTGAGTAAACTAACAATTTGGTATCTGAAAGATTACCGAACTGACAACTCAGTATTTGAAAGATCAAAACAGTATACTTATTAGTTCTTTTTATGGACTAAATAATATACCTTTCTAATGTTTTAGGGACTAAGTAGTATACCATTGTGATCTTTCAGGGACTAAAATGTATATTTTATTCTTTTAGGGACCAAATTGAAAGTTCAATAATCTTTTAGGGGCTAATTGTTAGTTTATTCAGCTCAATGAATTTACATTTTATTTGATAATAAACTAATAGCTCCTTCCTTATATGTTAAAATACACCAAAGTGGATTGAGTCTAACGAAAGGGGTTATTAGTCTCCCACAACTTGGTAAACATAGGTTCGAATTCTTGTTTAGAGAGGTGTTTACATTTAGTGTCTGATTGTGTCTGGAATAAATTTGCTTCCATTAGAGGATACCTATGGAAAACAACAAAAAATACATTAAAATACATAGTTCGCTCTTGAAAGAATAATTAAACGATATATATATTAGTCTTTTTCATGTACTAAATAATATGTACCGCGTTTGATTCTTTCCGAGACCAATTAATGTATATTTTAATTTTTTAAAGATTGAATTATTAATTTTTAATAATCTTTAAGGGATCAAATTATTAGTTTACTCTGTTATTTAAAAATGGTCACATCTGACCATTATATTTGTGTTCAAACATGATTAAACAGGTGAGGGATCTTCCCACATTCATCCTCCCATCTTGCCCTCCTCACCATAGCAAATTGGTGTGGGATTTCTTTCAACGTATGAGAAACTTCAAGTGGATTTTTGGATCTTCGTTCTTGGAGCTTGAAGAAGAGATAGTAAAGTCTATGAACCCATTAGCCCCTATTATCCCTATTGGCCCACTCGTTTCGCCTTTTCTCTTAGGAGAATCATCATCATCACTAGAAAGTGAAAAAAGTAATAACTTGAATTTGAATTTATGGGAGGCTCAAGATTCATGCTTGGAGTTTCTAGACAAAAACCCACCACGCTCGGTGATCTACGTGGCATTTGGAAGCCGCATTGTGTTATCACAAAACCAAATCAACAACATAGCTTTGGGTTTAAAGAACACCAAAAGGCCATTCCTTTGGGTGATTAGGCCAAGTAGTAATAATGATGAAAAAGCTCCTCACTTGCCACATGGGTTTCTAGAAGAGACAAAAGGAAGAGGACACGTGGTGACGTGGAGCCCACAAGAGAAAGTTTTGATGCATCCTTCGATAGGATGTTTTGTGAGTCATTGTGGGTGGAATTCCACGTTGGAAGCAGTGGTTGCTGGCGTGGCAGTGATAGGACATCCTAATTGGTTAGATCAGCCAACTAATGCAAAGCTTGTGAGTGACGTGTTTAAGAATGGAGTGAAGATGAGATTTGGAGAGGAAGGGATTGTGGAGGCAAAAGAAGTAGAGAGGTGTGTTTGGGAAGTGATGGAGGGACCAAAGTGTGAAGAAATAAAGAAGAGAGTACTGGAGTTAAAAGTGGCGGCTAGAAAGGCTTTGGCATGTGGGGGTTCTTCTGATGCCAATATTGATCGGTTTGTGAGTGAGATTGTTGGAAAATTTGACTGAAGCAGATCAGATGAGGATTTAAAAATTATTGAATGACATATTTGAGAAATATTATGAATTGTTTTGTGATATTTTTTTGGGTGTTTAATAATGTTTAAAATTAGTTATAAATGTGAATTGATATTTAAGTATATATAACATGTTGAAATTTTTTTTTCATTATTTTATATAAATACGAAAGAAGTATATCTTTTAAAAAAGGTAAAAGACATTTCCTAATAAAAAAAACACTCCATAAAAAGAGGAAGGAATAAAAACACACCTAAACTTTTACCAAAAACAAAATCACGCCTAAAAAGAAGTGGAGTGGAGAAAATCCCGATCCAATAGATGTACCTTGCTTCTTTGAAAAAAAATACTATTATTGTTGAGCTTAGCTATCATGGCCCTTCGAGAACGAAGGTCTAGAATTGTGGCCCATCTATCTCTTAATGGGTTTCGGCGTATTCTAGTATCTACTTCTAGTCTTCTGTAATTAAATCGATGACCCAAAAACAAAAAGTTATGCCCAAAAAAATCATAATAGATCAAAGATTATTCCTCTCAAAAGAGATGGGGTGTGATGTCTAAGTTGAAAAATCTTTTAATTTTTCTATTTTTTAGAGATACTGTAGATTTGTGTCTTTGATGTATACTTTGAGCAGGGATGTTGGGCGGCTTGGGCGGTTATAAACAAAATTTTTAACTGAATCGCTTAAATCGGTTTGAAATGATTCTTAACCAAGCGTTAAAAATAATTTTGTTAACCAAACCAAACTAATAAATAAGTAGTTTTGACGGTCGGTTTGAACGGTCAAAATGTTTATTTGTTGTTTTTATTAATTAATTATAAAATTAGAAAGAAAAATTTGTA
>QANZ01017041.1:0-14595 GCA_003254925.1 Chamaecrista fasciculata
AGTTCCATCTTCATTTTCATTTATGAAAATGCATCTCTTCAATTACTTAGAGTATCTTATAAAGATACATATGTCCTTTTAGGACTTAGTTTCCCATGCTTTTAGGAATTGTCATGGATATACGCCATTAACCCCTGGGGTCATAAGATGCTCACATCTAATTTGCGTTTAACCATGACTCATAGGATGTGGATGTGACTGACTTTGAGGGCTCACAGTTAAGTATTTGAAGGTCACTTTGGTAAAACCTCAATCCAATGTAAAATTGGTAGGTTTACTTGAGCCACCATATACCTAACCCAGTCTAGAAGAATTCAATTTCTTCTTTCGGCAATGCCACTTGTTGTGGAATGCCAGGAATAATTAGCAGTCCAATTATCCCTTTGCTACACAGAGCTATTTAAACTACATTGATGAAAATTCACGACATTGGTCGGAGCACAATTGCTTTAATCTTATTAACCATTTGATTATCCTTCTTGTACATATTTTGTTTAAAGTGCCACAGAACTTCAAACTTATGACATGGAATCAAATAGTTATGATCATATCGTGAATAATCATCCAATAAAAGTAATAAAAATACCAAGCTCCGTGTTTCACCCTCAAATTCATTTGACCGCAAACATTACAATGAATTACTTGCAATGGATCATGTTGGTTTACCAGTCAGAAAAAATTTCACATAGTGATATTTCCACATATGGAATGTCACCTATCAGCCCTCTTTGGCTAACATTGTGTGAAGAAAAAGCAAAACATTCGTTTTAATTATAAAACGAACACCAACAATATCCAAAATCAAAGAACTTCTTCCACAGGGAAAAATTGAACCTTAAAGAATAGAGTTGTTCACACTAACTACAACTCTATTATGAAAGTTAAAATAAAAAACCCAAACTTTAAAATGACATATAACAGAATTCAATTTCTGTCGAACGTCATAAGCATAAAGTGCATCATGGAGTGTTCAACATCTTTCACTTCGTAAAGTGAATAGGCATGTGTCATACCTTTAACCATGATTTTCGCGTTGTTTCCAACGTAAAGCCACTTGCTTTAATGCGATAATCGATGGTACTCGACCATGGATCCTTAATCCCTAGTTATGTGGATTGTGGAGGATGAGTCTGTAATCCAAAAAGAAGAGACTGGTCCTATTTGATAAACAGTACCAGAAACTTGTGAATTTACTTAATTCACCAAGACCTTTTCGCTCAGCCTGTATTGAAACAGTCATGTGCGAAATGGTTCAATCTCTAGCAGGTGAAGTACTTGACCTACTCAAGGTCTAGCTTCTTTCACGTGTCTTTATTTCCCTTCTTTTTGAACTAAGACCACCCTTCTTAAAATAGGGCTTTGACTTGGAAAATTCATGCATCCTCACAATAAGCTTATTCGGAGGCCTTACAAGCCTCTAAGCATCCACCTTTCAACTCCAAGTGCTCAGTTATATCGTCAAAAAATAACGATGTTTACATTTTAGGTCGTATTAACTTTCAAGTTCTCCCAACTACAAGGGAGTCATCTAATGACTGTCTCTCTTGCTGTTCATCAGACAAATATGTTCAACTTCCTTAAGTTCTCTAATTATGTTGGTCATCTATCTTAGATGCTACTTCAAATGAGTGTTTGGCTTAAACTCATAGNATTTTAGTTATATAGCACAACTAGGTATACAATGTCATACACTCATATTATTCTCAATCAGTAAATAATGTCATCGTAAGACCCATGATCAGGAGTATACGTTTGTACCTCCCATCACACAGATACAAGCAATGAACATTATGCACTATCAAAAATTTATATGAGTGTTTTTAATAATCATTAATTAATTGACTCTTAGGATGGATTGACACATATCCTAAGAATGGATTGGACCCATTCTTTTAATCAACATCGTTAAAAAGCTATTTAAAAACAATTAAATTACTTCAGAGTCTTAATAAATAACAAAAAAAAATGACAGTTTAGATTATGAGTTATTCAATTTTTATTACTTCAAAAATATTTTGTTATTCTTTAATTATAATATTAATTATCTTTGTGTTTTCTTAAAAAATATTAAAATAATTTATTATACTTTAACCAATCCACTCCAGGTTAAAAATACTTTTTTCACAAATTCCAAATCGCTATCTGGAAGTTTGGCAACTTGGCAACTATCACAGTGTATAATAATTAATTACAGTCAAGCTGAAAATTAAAGAAAAAGTGAGGCAAGTAACTAGCTAGTAAAGGTGAAAATGGGAAAAATTCATTGGATTCATTTGATATTCAAAAGGAAAAAATTTATATAAGTTAATTATATCCTTGCTATCAAGTTCTTCTGATCACAAATTTTAATTATAGTCTCTTTTTTAACGATTAGTCATGCAAAAAGTGATCTTCAATATTCTCTCAATCATGATTGGTCATGCATAAAATTTTTACTAGTATCAAATGTCGATCGGAGAACTTGATAGTAAGGATAAAATAACTTGAGTTAAGTTTTGCCCTATTAAAAACCTCCTTTGAAGGTGTAATTAATTAGTGCCATCATGCATTGTTTTCTCTTCTTCCAAATTTCACATCCATTGAGTCTTTCTTTACGTCTTGATGAATCATAGAAATGCAATTTATTTGTTAGTCATGACACGGTTGATAAATAAAACACGTGGTGTGTGAATCATAATAATATTCCCGGATTTATTCAAAAGGTTCAAAATTCAATCCTTGTGCTATGACTTATGATATATCAGTAGTTCAATTATGATTGCACAATTGGAGGGGGCTAAATCATAAAAGCCAGCTGATGTCACTATAAATTTACATTTTCTTTACTATGCACATGCATCAATTATAATTATATAATAATAACTATTTCATAAATATATTACAATGTTTTACTGATTTGTTAAATTTATGATAAAATAAAATTAATTATTTTGGTTAAATATGAAATTTTGATTTAATTATTCTTTATTAAACATGCATCTAGAGTTCTAGCCACTTCTTTCTACCATTTTTGGTTCCTCCCCCATCAGATCTAGTGTTTGGGCTGCCGCTGCTCAGAGGCGGTAGCTCCTTCATTTAGGTAGTGTAAATTCCTTCCTTGTGAGGGTTCCTTTCTCTCTCTATGAGAGTGTTTCTTTATTTCTACAGTTTTATGGCGGTAACGTTTTAGATCAGGGCTCCCACGGAGTTAATCTCATCTGGCTTTTTTGGCAGTGTCGTTCTAGTTTTGGTCTTCCACGACACCGATCTGGTCTGGATGCTCTGCGAAAGCGTTTCTGGTTTAGGCTTCCATGGTGGCTTCTTGGTTTGGTTATGTTTCTGATCAAATGATATTATTTATGTTTCCAGTTCCTTAGATGATTGTAATTTTAGTTGGATCCCTAGATCTGCTATCTTGGCAGCTATTTGTATTGCCAATTTGTCTGACACGAGGATGGATCCTCTTGGATGGGTTGCAAACCCCCCACCTTCATTAGTTGATATTCTGTTTAGTGTTACTACTTATGTTAGGGAGGGGTTGGCTTTTTTAGCTTTGTTCTCGTTTGTATTGTATTTGGCTTTGTCCTACTTTTAAATGAATTATGTTTCTGGAAAAAAAAAAAAACATGCATCTAGAGTTTGTAGCTATAATCGTGCTAAACAATTATACTACTTCTTGTTGAATTTAATAGTATGTTCATGAGCTAGACTAATATAAGAATAGTTATTAAAGCAAGTCTCACGTATATGATCAATGGTTTTTTTTTCTTACTTTTATTCTATGTCCAATTGTACTCCTTCTTATTCATCTATTATGATGAAGTTGGAGTTTCATGGGCTGGTCGCTTTGTCAAGTACGAACAGATACAAAGTTATTTGTGTGCCCTTATTAGTGGGTAACTTGTCTAATTTGCCCTCGGGTCTTTAAATTTCCTCTTTTTAAGCTTTTTCTTATATTATCATCATTTTTCATATTATAAAAAAAAAGATCAATGGCTTTTCATATATAGTTGTTAAAAAAAATTGAAAATACTAGAGAAATAACATAATAGTTTTGACTTTTGAGGTGTGATAAATTATTATCCTTAAAAAAGTGATTGCTTGTATATAGAAAAAAAAACAGACAAAACTCTTATAGAATATTTGATTTTTCCTTTTTATAAATTGCTTATAAGTAACAATTGTGAACTTTGTAATATTTGGATTATACTGCTTTTGTATATTGGACTATACTGCTTTTCCACGCAAATTCCAAAAGTGCTGCCGCACATTAGGGAATTCAGCAACAATTACTAACCCTTTCTTCATTGGTGTTCTGCTCTCCAATCAAATTGTGACACGTAAGAAAGAAATAGTATTGGGTTGGAGAGGCAATTAATAAAGGTCAACGATTCAAAATGAGGACGAATGGTCTGATGACATTGCATCAACAATCTTCCAGGTAAGTTACAGATAAAGAAAGAAGTAGAAAAATGAGGCAGAGAAGGGAGAGAGGATTTAATTTGAAATATAATATATTATATATTCACTCTCTTTTACCCAAAGAAAAAGAGAAAATATAACGATTCCATGCATATATATATATATATATATATANTTCCTTCGAAATGAAGTTAATAATCCATGATTTTATCATGGAATCAACCTTTTTCCACCTCTGATATTCCTTTTCTTCCTCCGGCGGCGGAAATGTGCCATCGATGAACACCGTCATGTCCTTAGCTTCAAGTGAGGTCTTGATGGCTATACTCCAAGTCAAATAGTTCGACCAGTGAGATGAGAAGAAACGAGAGCCATACTAGGGTGATCAGAATTATAGTGCACGAGCGGACCATCTTCAACGCGTTGGAGGCTTGCGCTCGCATTCTCAGCCCTAGTCGAAGTTGCAGAAGTCGCAGTAATGGGTGTTTGCTCCATGGGTAATCAGGTTAAGTCACCAAGTAGTAGTACTAGTGACGGAAGAAAATAAAAGAAAGGCAATGTATTAGGTCAAAAGTAACCTGGCTCTGATACCATCAAAAGCTAATATGAAAACAGGGTAAAAATGCTAAAGAATTCAGTGAGTATATTCATTATCCTTCAAACATTATATATAATTAAATGAGGATATGTGTAGATACCTCATTGGTTGAAGAATAACTAACAAAAGAATTCTAAAATCCTATGAGTAGTACATATACCTAGAATATCCACAAACAGAAATTATAAAGGACTAAAATGCACAGTTGTACAAAAATACTAGACTAAAATATACAATATCACTAAAAACTAAAAACATAACCTGATATTTACAAAACTTTAACAGAATTTTACTCTGATTATGATGAAATATTTTTATATTTATTGATAATCAAGGAAGAGAAAATGACCCGCTAAAGGAGACCACACACCCTTGCTTAGGACCAAACAAAAGGCAACCATGCCCCAAAGTAAGGAATAGTCACCCCAAACAAGGGCACCTTGCCCTTAGCTGGGCGACCATGCCTATGCTCAACCCTCACTAGGGCATGGTCGCCCCAAGTAGGGGCACTCTGCCCTTATTTGGGCGACCATACCTAGGACATGGTCCCCTCAGAGGACTCTGACGTGCAGCAGCTAAGTAACTCACGTAACTTAGTTCCGAAAATGATGGAGTAAAGATTCTCTCACAATCAGTGGGATACCGCATCCCACCACCTCTCGCAATCAGTGGGATATCGCATCCCACTAATATTGGGCTACCACGGCCAGAACACACTATAAAAGGCCTAGTAGGGCTCGATCAAAGGTAACGCATTCCACTCAGTCTAGACTGATCACTCTCAAATACACTTTACTGACTTAAGCATCGGAGGAGAATCGCGGGACTGTCCCCGCCGTTCTTTGTTTTGCATGAACTCGTCACCGGAGTTCCTCACCGAACCGGATAAAAGTCCCTCCGGCCAAAATCTAGTTCATCATTTATTATCCAAAATGCATAGGTAGAGATATTTTGTACAGGTGTACTCGTAAGAAAAATAAGAACTAAGAATGTTCCGTGTGGAGTAATTAGTACGAAATGAATGCAAGAGCTAAAAGTCGATGAGAAAGTCATGTCTTTATGTGAAATAAATAGAGAGGATAGACGACAAAATCTGAAAATCACAAAAATTAATCTTACATATATTTTCGAAAAATCTTAATTCTTCTTAAATTTAAGCTTTTGCTTCTACACGTGGCAGCTCCTCAGTGAGTGTGTTCAGTTACTGTTGAATTCACACAGTCACTCACAGTGCGACACCTGTCCCATAAATTTTATTTTCTCATTTTATTTTTTGCCAAATCTTCCATCACAAGCTTCTCTCCTCTCACATTATCTTTCACCGTATTCTCTCCTCCAACATTTCAGTTTGAAATTCCAAAATTCAAAATCACGCTTCTCCCATACGCTTCTTCTTCTTCTTCTTCTTCTTCTTCTTCTTCCCTTGCGCTTCTCCCAAATTCCCAAAAAAATCTCATCTTCCTTTAATCCCGACATCCCTCTTCTCTCTCCCTTAAACCCTAACCAACACCATGATTTGCCGTCGTCCGTCGTCTGTCGTCAGTCGCGATCACCATCTTCCTCTTTGTCGTTCATCGTCATCATCGTCGTCCGATGTTTGCTTGCTGAGATTACCAAACGCAGCCACGGAAATCCCTTCCTCTTTTCTCCCTAAACCCTAAGGCCACAAAACCCCGCTGCGTGCTGCAGGAGAATGCTAACACCGATGCCATTTCCGCCGTCTGCGAAGACGGCCTGCTCACTGTCACCGTTCAGAAATTTCCTCCGCCGTCTGGGTTTCAGGTTGGCTTTGCATCATCTGAGTTTTGGGTTTGCATCCTTCGAATCTCTCTACATTCAAAAAACGGAGAATGGGTTTCCTCTGCGACTTCTACAATGCCAACGTTGAAATCAGTGGATTTTCGGGTGAGTTTGAGACTTTTCTGCGTTTTCAATTTAGTCCCTGTTCATTTATTTCGTTTTTCATTTCCTTTGCATTTTCGGCCCTTTTCTGAAGAATGCATGGCCTAAGGACTAAACTGGAACTTTGGGGAGAATTTTGTAACATTTTGCAAAGTTATTTTGAGAGTTAAGGACCTAAATGAAGAATATATAATGATTCCATGACTAAACCATAATTTAAATGAGGACTGAACTGTGATTCTGGCCTCTGGGACATTTGGGACCTTTCTGTAATTTTTCACTAACTTATTTTGGCCCCTGAGCCTAAATTCCAGAACTGACCCTAAAACATTCTCTCAAAGTTCATTTAAGTCCCTCCAGAAATCATAAAGGACTTAAATATTAGAAATAGACAACATTATTTTTCTATTTTATATTTTAGTCCTTTTTGGTTTGTTTTAGTTTTGTTGATTGGAAGAAGGCAATTGTTGATTGGAAGTTGATATTGTGTCAAATTGATTCTCATAGTTTTATTACAGTTTAAACTTGATCCATTTAGATCAGAAGAAGGCAATTGTTGACATTTAGTTTTTTTTAATGCAATCTAATTTTACTATTCTATCACATCTGCATCCAAAATTAAATGCCAAATGTAACTGTTGATTGATTTTGAGGCCCAACCTTAATGTGAGCTAATGATATTGAATGAATAAATAATATCAGAATTAGCATATTTTTAAGTTTTGATATCAAATTTTATATGTTAATGTATAAGACGGGAGAATTGCACTGTTTTATATCACAGATAACAGGGCAGTGGCATTGCTTTCTTGCGAAGGATCAAATTGAGAGCTTTCTGAAAATAGAGGGGCCATATGTGTAAGTAAGCCTTTATATAATTGTCCTACATATGATTGATGTTGACCCAGTGCCACTGAAACCTTAGACTATGTTTGGAAATGGACTTCCACTTGCTGTAAAAGGACTTCTATTTTTCTCTTTGACCGTTTTGGAAATGGACTTTTATAGATTTGCTTATATATCTGCAAGTTTATATATATATATATAATGTATCATGTATAGTCAAATTGATTAGAGCTATTTTTCTGCGTGAAGTGTTTTGGGGTGACTTTCTTTATTCTGGATATGTATGAGATAATGAGAGAACTTCAGTCAGAGGTATAATCAGTTTACATTTCAACCTCACATCATTTATCATATTTATGGACATTTTTCAGTTGTGCATTGAATGATGCTTATTGCAAGGAACTTGGCAAGATATTGAGATCTATGACTCTGTAGATGTTATTGCTCTAAATTATGTCTCTTCCATCTAATAAATGGTTCTTTTCATGTGAGTATGTACTTTGCAGCCTACAATCTTTATGGCAATGGGTAGGGATGGTTTGCTACCCTGATCTTTCTCTATTAATTAAATGAATTGTATGGCTTTTTCAAAGGGCTGGAACTAAAGGGGCAGGTATATACTTACTCTCTATTTGCTAGCTTCGTTTTCTCTTATGTGTATATGTATATTTTTTTATCTGTTTAGTTCATGTGGATTTTAAGAATGGTGTAGTAAATAGCTTGAGATCAAATTGAAATATAAAATGGCAAATAGTGCCTGTTTTCTTTTTCAATTTAATGACCAACGGTATTATTACTTAACATTGTACTATTCAATTAGCTGAAACTTAAATTTTTTGCTTACTATATTTAACAAAAGGACTAAATTGATTGTTCAAACATTATGTTATTTATTAGATCTTGCATTAATCATCAATATCCTCTGTATGAGCACAGGTTAACCGCATGGTGGGTGAGAGTGCAGACAATGTTACAGCTACTGTTAGCCCAAGAAGCAATGGTAATAAGATGCCAACTTTGGAGGAGTATGGTACCAATTTGACCAAGTTAGCAGAGGAGGTAATTTGACATTTTGTTAACCCTGATCATTCATGGTATATTTGATGTTACCCCATCACATAGAATCTTCTTAGAGGAGCTACTTTGATAGGTACAACTCTGTGGAACAAACCTATCAAGTTAAATAATTAAGCTATTTTTCATATCAATTCTGTTCTTGATTTGTTTTGATTATTACTCTTTCTTTAATAGTATTGAATGAAAATAGCATTCTTTGAATCAATATTTGAATATTATAAAGAATGTTTGCTACAGTATGGAAGTGAAAAGTGTATAGAAAAATAGAACAGTTAGCCTTCAAGCTTAATATGTTACGTTAAATGTGATAAACTATAGCTAAAATCTGAACAATAATTTTGTATACTATTCAGATTTGTTAGTAATTTATATAAAAGTTTTCATTTTAAATAAGCATGGGATAGTGTGTTGTGTGTTACATCTCAGGTGTTGTGTGTTACATATCACATAGGCTATCAAATTGAAAGCAATTGTATACAGCTTACAAATTGAGGAAAGTGAATGCTTTCTGACTAATGTCTTCTTTATGCTATAGCTGGCATTAGATGAGGGACAATTAGAAAATTGTTTTTTGCGTTTATTTTAGCATTGGATGGCATGACTTCAGCTTTACTTAAAAAAAAGATACATTCTGTTCTGGAAAAGTATTAAGCTATATACAATCTATATATGTTTTTTATATTATCTAGATTTGTGTTTAACTGTTAGTTTTATATTATTTTATTGAAGTATTAGGATGTAATTATAAATAGTCAAGTTAAGTACAAACTCTATAATTTATCTTGAACCAACTATGATATAGTAACCATTATTTTCCCCTTTTACTTTTGCAATTTTTCAAGTTCCATATATTGAATTCCATGTTCAAATGACTATTTCTGATAAGTAATTTTAATGACTTTTACTGCTAACAAATCGTGCTAGATTTTATGTTCTCGGTCAATATTTGGTTGGATTGTAATTACTGTTTAAATTCTGCTGCCATATGTGTAAGTAAACCTTACACTATGTTTGGAAAGTTTATATATCTGCAAGTTTATATATATATATATATATATATATNTGCAAGTTTATATATATATATATATATATAATGTATCATTTTTGAGCTGTTACTGTCTTCAATATCTCTATATCTCTGACACAATACCCTACTACTGTCAAATCAGACTTCAACTACAAGGTAATTTCCTAAAAACTTACTCTTCAAATTATTTGCTATATATGATCCATCTTTTGCATAGCTGAACTGCTATACATATCTTAAGAAACTTTGATTATGAGTTCTATTATCAGTCCTAAATTTGAGATTCTCTTTATACTGTCAATTAGAAACGAATTCAATTCTGCTATTATATAAGGTTTCAATTGCATGATTGCTTTCCTAATATTGTCAACTTCATTCTGAAACTTTGATGATAGGCAAGATAAAATTCTTTCAGAAATCTTTGCCTGCTTCCCTAATTTTGAAATTTTGTATATATCATAGATGCCTACAGACTTTGAACATTATTTTTTTGCTTCTTAACAAGTTTTCTTATTGAATTCACATTGCTGCAGTCAAAATTATAAATTATGTTTATAACTGAAGTGAAATGCCTACAGTCTTAACATTTTAACTGTTAAATTTGGATTGATATCTTAATGACCAAATTGATTGTAATTGCATCGTTTAGGGGCTAAGTTTTATAATTTCATCTTTTAGATACTAAATTGGGAAATTTATCATCTTTCAGGGACCAATTCATTAATTTAATCTATATTTTTATCACATTTATATATTGAATTGAAGATTAAATTGATCAATGGCTTGATTTTTTTTTTCCTGATGTTCCTTGCCTGCTAGAGTGATTCCTAAAGCACTCCATTTTATCACAAGCCGCACTTCAGTTTATGTCTTTCTGTATATAATTGCAGTCTTGGTCTCACAAGCCGACTTCAGTTTATCCATGGTAAGGGGATCAACCTGTTTGTATTTAGTAGTTGATCTACAGGTTTCATGTTTACTTGATAAGAAAATGTTCCTTCTCTCCAGGTCTAAATTTATCAAGTGAATACACTGTACCAGAAGAGGTTAAAGCTGCAGGATTTCTAACTTTTTATGATATAGTCATTTGTTGTCTTGATGAGAGGACAAATGACTATCTGAAGATTAATATGATGTTGCATTGATTGGCTATATTGTAGTGGTAGGAACTGAGATTGGTTTCTATTCTCAATTTTGCAGGACTTCGCATTGTTGATTTTCATTGATTGGCTTTGCAAGTCAGTTTTCTTAATTTGCCTAAACTCTTTGAGGAAGCTTTGAAGCATTGAATGGATGCTATGAGTGCTTGGTTTCAAACTGCCAAGAAAACTGTATAAGTAGTCTTTACTATGTGCTTGGCTGTGTGGGTTTGCTTCTTTCTTTTTGGTTGATTGCTTCTTGAATATATTCAAAATGTTAGATAGTTTGCAAGAGGTTCCATGTTTTGTATCCTCATAAAACTATGAAAGAATGGATAGAGAACATGCTCCTTATTTATTTAATTCTTACATAGTATCATATTTATTTAATTTTTAACTTTTAGTAAAAGAATTGATAGAGAACATGCTCCTTATTTATTTAATTTTTATAGAGTAGCATATAGTAAAAGATACCAGGCTTTTATTTATTTAATTTTTACAGAGTATCATATTCCTATTTCAAATAAATCTACCAAGTAGCTAACTGTGATTATTAGTGTCGGATATTGCAAACTTGGCTCATATTTCTTATTTGCATTGTTTTGTTAGTTCACAAGATTGGAAGGCAAGACTCAAGATACCACCACCTGATACATGCTATCAGACAGAGGTATGTGTTGTATGTGTTGTTAGATTAGACCCATCACTTCTGCAGATCTCCAAAAAGCAAGGGAAACATGACTATTAGTTTTCAATCATCTTGGAATCTTTGTTAAATCATAAATGGCCAAATGTGGTCAAAATATATTAATCCCTTAAATTAAAATGACAAAAAAAATCCACTGCCTGATGGCTGGTAGAAAAAAACATGACTATATGAATTTTAATTTTCATTGGTACTTTTGTATGACCTGTTGTCTGTAGTTGTGGAATCTATGGTATATGGTATAAGTCCAGGGAAATCTTGAAGAGAAGTTGAAAGAACAAAGGGAAAAAGAAGATGCATTAAGATCTGAGGTTGAAAATCTCAATGCTGAAGCTGCTGAGAAAGTTGTGTTGCAAAATCAGCTGAAGGAACTTGAAGAGCAATTGACAAAAGCTGAAAGTCTCCTAAAAGACCAGGTACTACTTGAGTTTTTCATGTGTAAATAAGTGAGATTGTAAAGTAATATACCTTCAAGAGCTAAATTGTCAAATATACAAGTTGAATATTTGGAGTTGTTCTCATCAATCTAATAATTTGCATGTTGAAAGTAATACCACATTGGATTATGGCAGTAGCATTGAATTGTTATGTTTTAATTGAAAAACTCAAGTAGCAAACACATTAAAACTGTGGTGATTAATTATGTGATTTTATGTCAAGATCAATTTCTAAAGAATTTTTTAGGATTAGAATTTTTAAGATCAATTGCTAATATGTGAATAGTCTTTCAATTTCTATATTATTATTAAATGTATGATGATATATATTAAAAAGAAAAAACCCGTGCGAACGCACGGGTCTTATACTAGTCGAATATAAAACTTCAGAAAGATCTATTGTACGTCTTATTAAAAGTTCATCATGAGACAGTTTACAACTAACTCGAATATGTTTTGAAAAGGGTGCCATAGATTTATAAATATTCTTGTTTTTCCGAGAGATGGGAAAATTAGACCAAGTCATGTAATGTTGTGGATCGATATATAAATATATATAATGGCAGTTCCAATAAGTAATTCTGATTACAATCCAAGAAAAGAAAAAGTAATTTTCATTAAAATTTTCACAATTCATATTTGTGATGGAAAAACAAATATTAATATATAGATGTATATATAGGTAGGTACATATCTATCTAATATTATATGGCTCCACCCCTTTCTGGTCGTCCACAATTTGAAACTATAGTACAAAATTAATAATAAGAAAAAAATTATTATTTTATCCCTTCTTTTTTACTGAGTTAACGATTTAGTCCCTCATTTATTTTACGTACATATTTGCGTGCCCGTTAGGGCACGCAAAGCCTCTAGTATTATATATAAGCCGGTCGACAAGGTACGTAATTACTCTCATAAAGTGAAATATTAAAAAAAACACATAAAAAATGAAAAGAAATATACAGACCAAAACCCGATTCAATGTTATGTAGGTATTAAAGTTGAACTTTCAACGTTGTCGTAGCTAGAGGTCGTTAACCAAATAATCAAAATAAATCAAAGTCTGTAAATAATACAGACCAAAGCTAATGTATGCACGTAGCTAGCTAGTTAATTGAAGATAGTAATTAATTAATCTCTTTAAAAAACTTAAACCTTCAGTATATATATTAAATATTTGTTTTCTCTCGAATAATTTTCAACAAAATTAAAGCAGTCATGTGAGATTATTCAAACATTTAGACAGACTAATGACTAATCAGGACCAATTAGTAGTTATGCGAGTTTAAAGCCGTTTCTGTTTTTCATTGACCGTCCGATCGAGTAATAACAATGAATAAAGACTCAAGCATTATTCATGCTTGATTTTGTCATAATAATATATGAAGCATCAAGGACGAAGTGCATAAATCACTTTCGCTGCCTTCAAATGTGAAACCAAATCACAATAAAGTGCTGAATGAAACGGTTACCTAATAGGCTAATACAGTCATTATTCCTTTAAACTTGGATCTTAATTATACTGCCTCCGGTTCAATATATCTGATATTTTTTAAACCTTTTTTTTGTTAAAAAATATTTGATGTTTTACAAATTCAAGAGAACATTAATTATTTGTTTACTATTCTATCCCTATTATATATAATAGAGTTCATAAATGAATAAACATTTCCCAAGTAATTTAATAGGGATAGTTTAGTCTTTTTATCTCATTTTTCTCTTCATTTTAGGTGAACTAATCATTTCCTTAATCTGTATGCATTTACCTTTGATCGCACCCGTCGCTAGGTGGCCAAAAATACCGGAAATAATGCACTATAGTGGTGCAATCCGAGTCGATCTCTCGAGGAACTTTTGTGCAAAGTTTAAATGCAAACGATACCAAATTATCATTAATCGGGTGAAGACAAGGGAAAGTTGTTCTTTGAATGTTTTTCTATGACCTAAAACAATAATTAAATAAAGCAATAATATTTTTGGGTTTTTTGACTAAAAGGACTAAAATGAAATTAATAATAATAAATGAGTTAAACAACTACAGAGAGAAAGGCACCCGACGGAGCATATGGATCAAGCAATCATCACTATATAAAATTATGTTAGAGTTATCTCACATTGATCATCCTAAGATAGTCACTAACCAAGCAACTTAGATTGACAAACTTGTCATGAAAGCATCTCAAACAAGACAAATTCAGAACAAGACATGAAAACCTCATTGAATTGATGAATAATTGATTAAGAGTCACAATCTCTATAACAAACACTATTGTCAGAGCTAATACATCAATAATTATAACCAAACTAGCATTCACTCAAAGGGTTACAATCAAGATATATATGAAAGAATCAAGTTCAACTCTCAATCTAAAGAATAAAATAAGAATAACAATCAAGTTCTAATTCTAAACCAAGAAACAGAAACAAGAAAGAATCCTAATCCGAATGTGAGAAAACTC
>QANZ01017041.1:18988-34150 GCA_003254925.1 Chamaecrista fasciculata
ATATATATATATATATATATATACTGGCTGGTGCCATCCTCTTGCGACACGATGCCTTTCATTCTCTATACGTATATATACCAGGGGCTTGGCGTGCCCGTTGTAACGTTTGAATTAATTTAAAGTTGAAGATTATACTAAATTTTTATATTGATAAAAGAGTAAGTTTGAGACCAATTTGAGAAATTATAAAAATATGTAAGACTTATCTAAAATAAATAAAATATTTAGGACCAATTTGAAATTACCTCATATGGGGAGAGTGAGTGGTGACATTTTTTAATTTTTAATTGTTTTTTGCATTTTTTTAATTCATTTATTTGTCAAAATGCAAAGACACCCCTGAGTTTTAATGTGGGTGCACACCGTGCACATAACACCTCTGAGTTTTCAATTACGTGCAAACGACACCCTTATCTTAAATTTCTGTTTATTTAGTGAGGGTATAATAGTAATTTTATAAAAAAACTTGGGCTAAAGTCCTATTTTGATCCCTCAAGCTTACTCAAAGTTCTGTTTTGGTCTCTCAAGTTTTTAAAATGTTTCACCGTTAGTCCCTCATCCAATTTTTTTTGTTAAATAAAAGAACTTTACATTCCCTAAAAGTTTTATTTTTTTGAATTAAGGTCCTTTCATTTTAAAATAGGACCAAAATGAAAGAATAAATGAATAAATTAGGATTTAAAACAATTTTGCTCCAAAATAAAAAGAACCCAGATTTTAAACACCACGGTTCTTCTTCTTCCCCCGTCGGCCATAAATCCTCCTTCTTCTTCCCCCGCCGGCCATGGATACTCAGAACACCTTATCCTCAAATTAAATCACAACACCTTCTTCTTCTTCAAATCAAAGCACCGTTCGTCGGCTACCTCTTGATTGGTTCCGGTAATAAGCGTTACCGACGCTTGATTAGACCTTCTCCGAAACGATCTCGCCGGTCTTCTCGAAACGCAGCTCACCATTGTCGTAGAGCACAGAATGGGGACGCGAAAGCTAGTGCGACTTTCTCCATTTCAGATTCAACCATACGTACATAAATCAGGACATCGCCGTGCTCGTCGCCGATCGATTCGAAGTTCCGAAGAACAGTACGAAAGATCTGAACTATGTGGTTCAATCGTCGTCGATTCCATTGACGCCGGATCAAATGGAGCAAGTGAATAAAGCCTGGAAGCGAAACGATTCCATTGACGTCGTCGATTCCGGCGGGGGAAGAAGAAGAAGAACTGTGGTGTGGAGAATCTGGGTTCTTTTTATTTTGGAGCAAAATTGTTTTAAATCCTAATTTATTCATTTATTCTTTCATTTTGGTCCTATTTTAAAATGGAAGGACCTTAATTCAAAAAAATAAAACTTTTAGGGAATGTAAAGTTCTTTTATTTAACAAAAAAAATTGGATGAGGGACTACCGGTGAAACNTTTTAAATCCTAATTTATTCATTTATTCTTTCATTTTGGTCCTATTTTAAAATGGAAGGACCTTAATTCAAAAAAATAAAACTTTTAGGGAATGTAAAGTTCTTTTATTTAACAAAAAAAAATTGGATGAGGGACTACCGGTGAAACTTTTTAGAAACTTGAGAGACCAAAACAGAACTTTAATTTGAGTAAGCTTGAGGGACCAAAATAGGACTTTAGCCTAAGTTTTTTTATAAAATTACTAATATACCCTCACTAAATAAACAGAAATTTAACATAAGGGTGTCATTTGCACGTAATTGAAAACTCAGGGGTCCTATTTGCACAAATTGAAAACTCAAGGGTGTTAGGTGCACCCACCTTAAAACTTAGGGAGTGTCTTTGCATTTTGGCCTTTTTTTAAAGAAGTGGAGAGGGTGAGTGGGGAGAGAGTGGTGATTTTTTTTTTTAATTTTTTAATTCAATAATTTTGACCAACCATAAAGGAATAAAGCCGTATAATATAATATAAATATCGATATATTATATTATTTCATGTTATTATTTCTAACTGTGCAGGTTTAATTTGTCAGTAATATATATTAGGCAAAAGAATTATGGGTGCCTCTAACTCTAACGTTTAGGGTCAATTTTAGTTATGCCCCTAATAGCTTACATTGTTGGAATTATACCCTAACTTTAATTTTTCTGGGCCAAAGTCCTATTTTGGTCCCTCAAGTTTGCTGAAAGTTCCGTTTTGGTCCCTTAAGTCTCCGGTGAACTTTTCGACGAGATACACGGCGACCCTTACAACTGCAAAAACTCATAATTCAAGGTATTTTGACCTCCTGAGTTCAATGGTGACCTGCATTTTGTGAAAAAAATGATCGTAAATATGATTTTCGGTGATTGTGTAAATTTTTGGGCGACTACATAAATTTTCGGCGGCTTGCCAGTCATTTTTTCACAAAATAGGGGTCGTCATTGAACTCTAGAGGTCAAAAAACCTTGGACTTGGAGTTTTCTTAGTCGTCGAAGTCACCGTGTATCTCGCTGAAAAGTTCGCCGGAGACTTGAGGGACCAAAACGAAACTTTGAGCAAACTTGAGGGACCAAAATAGGATTTTGGCCCAAAAAAATTGAAGTTAAGATATAATTGACAACAATGTGAAACGTTAAATGCATAACTGACATGAAATAAACGTTGAAGACATAATTGAAATTGACCTCAAACGTTATGGAAACCATCATGTCAATATTATTATGAAATAATCATATGCTAGCAGACGCTGCCGGAGTGTGGTCTTTTGCCTCTAAATTATGTGTAATTGAAATAAGTACTCAGTCTTTGATATGAGTACTAAAAATGTGATTTTAATTAGCCTGTACGTACTCTAGGTGTTAGAATAGAATAGTAGAGGCCATCACTATTAATATATGTGCAGTCATATATATAATGAATGTCATTAACGTTTTTTGTGTGTTTAAAATTTTAGCATGATTGATATATATGAAGCAAGGAAAGTGAATGGCTTAATTTAGGTTGAACCGTTGAAGAGTTTTGGGGACAGATTTGTTTTGTGTTACCTCTTTTCTTTTTAGTTTTTACCAATCGTTTTCATTTTCATTCTGAAACTTACTTTAATAAATATTTTGGCATTTGATTTGGAAGAAACAGTTCATTATTATGGTTAATTTTTCCTAATTATTTTCTGTTTAGGTGAAGAATTTGATTTCAGATGAATTGTCATGGATTACTTGCTCCACTAAGAAATAACCTCTTATTAGCATATTTGTAGAAACTAGAAAGATATTTATTGCTCTTTTGAGTGATTTATTTGCCTAGTCTTCCTGCTAAGCATTTATTCCTACATATCATGGAAATGACCCATTTGCGTGGCCTCTAAGTAGTCTAAAGATATATCTTATATTATATGGCTCCACCTCTCTTTGATCGTCCTTATTTTTTTAACTTTAGGCTAAACTTTAATTAACCAATCAAAGAATACATAATTGTTCATATTATAATTATAAATTAAATAAAAAACTAGAAAGTGGGTTAACAACGTGAGTTGCGCCTCTCTGGCTCTCTCTCTCCCTATCTTTCTCTATAATGTGGAAACCTCACTTGGGTCAATAATGTTTACTATCAATTTCATTTTGACACTCAAAGCCCCTAGTATATATATATATATCAGTCCCTTTCTCAAGTATTTTTTTAATTTTCTTCTACTTTAAATATTTTTAGACTAATTTGAGTGTCAAAATCTCGTTGTGGAAGCCTTGGAAAGCACTGGAGGATTCAACAGAACTAAACAGTAAGCTTAATTCTAATACATACTATTAGTCAAAACTAAATTTTTAAGATTAAAATAATAGCCCATACCATCACATTTACAAACGAATTATAGATCCAAAAACAAGGGACAAAAGTAGCATGGTTGGTGAAGTCTGGAAAGTGAGTGAGAGTCATAAGAGTTCCTATGACTTGGAAGGTAACAAGAAGTTGGCTATCAGCTTGCCAGTGTCACCAACATGTCACCTTATGAACTTAGGTATTTATAGTGCCAGAGACAAAGTGAGTCGATACTAGCTATAATTGCTATTACTATAATACTAATAGCCATTCTTCATTACCTCTCACCTAACAGCAGAAGCTTTTAATTAACTTGCAGATTTTCTTCAAAATGGTATCAGAATTTGGTCTCAACTGTTACAATAATTAATTAGTTTTTTTACATATAAAACAATGTTTTGGTTGTCATTCAAATGCTGCGTGAGTCGTGACTATCCCACTCCCTCGCGTAGAGAATCCTTTTCCCTGTACCCCTTGATTTTCAATCTCCTATTTTTTATACTCTTATGTATTAAGTTTGCATTTCAAAGCCAAGGTTTAAACACTTAGCCCCTAATAGTTTGCCCTAAGTTACTAATTTCTTTACAAAATTACTACTTTCAAATGTATTGAAAATTGAAAGTTGCCCACTAGCCAATTGAAATCCCCAATTCAACGCACAACATAATATCTTTCCAAAAACTCTCAATTAGAATCCCTCGTTATGGCCTAAATTCCAAGTTTCAATACAAAATTTATAATTTACTATGTAGTGAAGACTTACAATCGTCCTTTTGCCAATTGAAATCCTAAGTTCAACGCAAAGCATTATTTTCCTTCTTTTTAGTCTGCTTATATAGCTTCTGCATGTATTCACTATTCACAACCTCTATAAAAATAGTTATGATTTTTTCTTTTTTGGATAAATTAAAATAAGATAATACTATGAGAGTCACTAATAAATTATTTGGCTTGCNACCGTGCGGCCTAGTACTTTCGCCTCTAAGTACTAGTCAGCCTCTCAAAACTCTCACAACTCACACTCAAGAGAGTAGTGGAAGTGATTAAGAGAACACAAGAGATGAAGAACTTAGGAATGCTCCACTAAATACTCAATTACCACTCAACTCTTGGTTACTCAACTCTTGGTTACTCAACTCTTGGTTGGTACAAGTGAGAGAGCCTACTCCTATTTATAGCCATTCCACCTCCTTAATGGATGGTGGAGATCAATTTGATCCTACGGTCTAAAATGATTCTCTAGATCCTTCTATACAATTCTACTATGTACATGAAGTATCTTCTCCTCTTCATAAGGTTCTAGAGCCTTCTACCATAGTCTAGGCTACTAGGCTTCCACAAGCTTCTAGAACCTTCTACATCCTTCTAGAGTTGTGTAGAGACTTCTAGATCTTTCTAGATAGTTCTACACCCTTCTAGAAGATTCTACACTCTTCTAGAACATTCTAGACTCTTCTAGAACATTCTACACACTTCTAGAACATTTTACATTGTTCTAGAATACTCCACGCCATTCTTGTCATTATTAGCACTTTGTAGAGAAGTCTTTCATTCTCTAGTCTTATGGAGAGAATTCTAGAGAATTCTTGAACCCTCATAGACGGGTCGTGACATTCTCCCCCACTCATCTCGGCGACGTCCTCGTCGCATCTTGCTCGTTGGCCTTGATGCGATCCTCGAATCTCCACGAACCTCTTTCTTGTCCCAACAAGACTTAGAATCCCCAAAGACGCCTCGAGATCCAACTAGCTTCATGGCACATATGTGCTTACCCTTGGTATTTACCTCACGCTCTAGGGGAATCGTGCAAGCTCGGTCTTCCTCAAAGATGCACAATGTGTTGGAGGATGGGACAAGCATAGCCTTGGTCTTGTCCATGAACTNGATACAAAATAAGAAACTCAATGTCAATCTCTCTACAGATGCCGCAGGCAAATTATAATTAAATTAAAGGTCTATCTAAAATTTGTCCTCAAGTTACTTCACCATTATTCAGAACATTGCAAATAGATAATTTTTCTGTCACATTTGAAACTTGTTGATTATCTTGGAACACAGTGAAGCCTAAACACAATGCCATGAATAACAGAAGAAGAGAAGGTTGAAACTTGAAACAGAAGAAAAACAGAAACATGAACAAAACAGAACAAGAGAAGGTAAACAGGGTAATTCATTAAATAAAAGCACACAAGTTCATATATATACATGAGAAGGTTGTTGAAACAACAGAAAAACAGAGACATGAAGAAATCAGAACAAGAGAAACATAGAGAGAGGAGATGGAGGAGAAAACAGTAGCTAGAGAAATTAATAGAAAATGCAATAATATATAACAAGATAAAGACTTAAAGGTAACCTAGCAGGTAAAGTAGAGAAATAGAGAAGATATCTTCATTCTTGTTTCAGCTCCTATCTTCATTCTTCTCTGTTCTCTCTCCTATTCTTTAGGTTGCTGCAAAACATTATATTGAAGATTATGTTTCGGCCAAATGAGTCATTATATATATAATTGTAAGAATACAACTTAAATTAGATTTACCGGCTTGCTCGAACAAGTTGGTATTAAAAGAGCAATATACAAAAGAAACTGTCTAAGAAGAAAGCCGTCTTGCTTGGCTGCGATGAAATTGACTGATAGAGCATAAAGGAACCAACTGGCAAACACGAATGCCACTCTCACGCCTAACCCTAGCCACTCGCGAGTATGTTGCTCAATGGTGGCAACACAAAAAGAATATGCGTAAGTGTTACAAAATAGAGTAAAGTAATATTTATGAGGTGAATGGTAATGTAATATGGAAGTTCCTGTAGTAATATTATTTTCGGGTTCGTTATGGTTCCACAAACCCAATGGATGATTCCAACCCATTCGAAAAAACAACACCATTCCGATCAGCGCACACAAGATGAGGGGTTCCATTTTATATTAAAAGGAAATAATATATAGGAGAAAGAAGAAGAAAAATAGAGGAATAAGACGGGAATTAAGCAGAAAGAAGAAGCTAAGAAAAGAGGCAAATGGGTGTGGTAGAATAATGTGAGGATCGGAGAAGGGATTATAGTCAGTGAGTGTAGAATAATGTGATGAAGTGAGATCACTTAAATAGGAAGCTAAGGTGGGAATTTAACAGAAAATCAGAAAAAAAAAATTTAGGAGGGAGAGAGAACTTTAATTTTGGTTTTGGCTTTTGGAAATGACCTTGCTGGAGGAAATTTCCAGGGAGGATAGGAGTTGGATGAAACTTGTTGTAGTATTTGATTCAGTTCTGTAGTTTTGCTTTTGGATTGCTCTTAGGCTATTTTTTGCCCTCTGTTTATGCTCTTAGGGCTTCTTTGTTTTACGAATAAAAAAAGTAATAAAAAACAAAGAAGCCCTAAGGCGTTGGGAGATTTTGGTCCAAGCAAAAAGTAAGGATGCAATAAGAGAAAAAAAAAATGAAAAAAAGGTGAGTTTTTCTTTCTAAAAATGGTAAGAATTTAATAGAAAATCAGGGCAAACAATTAGGTGGGACTTGGGAGAGAGACAATTACTGTGCACAGTTTGACCGGCCACTGTCCGGATGCCAGGTGGCACCTGGCAGTCTCAACACTATTTTTCTAAAAAAATTATAAAAAACTAAAATCACTCAATGAAGTACTAACCAGTCTCACCAAATTCCAAAATTAAAGTTGAACTCACATGGATTCAATTTCACATTCAATGCATTGACGATAATGTGAAAAATCTGCCACATTTAGCAAAGTAATTTTCATTAAAAGCAAAATCAGCAAGAATTACATCTTTAAGTAGAGGGGAAACCCATCTAAAGTTCAGAACTTTGGTTGTCATTTTTACAAAAGGAAGCCAAGGTATGACCAAGCTTGGTTAAGTGACTGTAATTTTGAACTGGTTCTTATTATAGTATTTCTACAGCAATTCCATATGTAGTAACAAGCAGCTGTGGAAAAAACAGATTGCATATCATGATAATTAAGCAGGTTCAAATTTTGAATTCATGCTCCAAAAGCAACAACAATTAATTAAAGGTAAAAGCACTATTTTTGTCTTAAAAATTTTATATTAATTTTTAGTTTCATCATCAATATTTGTTTATTGTCAATTTTATTTTTAAAAATTTTATATTTTTCTCTAACTTTAGTCAAATATTAATGACATATATTACATGACTAAAGACATGCAATGTAAAATTAGTGGAAAAAAACTCAAATCATAACTCATTTTTAAAAATATGATAAATTCTGTTATTATATTATTGAAAGAAATTAATTAAAAAATAAAATCGGATGTGAAATTTTTTGAAAACAAGATATTGTTAATAGATAACTTTTACCAAATAGAACATTGCAATATTTTAATTAAGGTAAAAGTTAAACAAGATATGAGTTAAGGTAATAAAAAATTATCTATTGACAATATCTTGGTCATCTACCTACAAGATATATAGTACTTTTACCTTAATTAAAATATTGTACTAAAGAGAACATTACAAATAGATAATTTTACTGTCACATTCGAAACTTTTTTATCTCGTCAAATTGGTCCTAAATATATAGAATAAATTTTAAATTGTTCAAAACATTAATTAATGACTTTGAGTCACTCTCCCCACTACCACGTTCAGTTTTCCCAATTTGATAGCCAATAAAACTGCTTCACGAATTGCATATGCTTCCAACAACAAAGGTCTCTTCAATCTGTGCAGATGTAGACAATAAAGAAGCCATTTGATTTTTGAATATCATTCCACAAGTTCTGACTGTATCACCAGCTTGGTTAATAAGTGGCTGTAATTTTCAACTGCTTCTTTTAGTATTTCTGTGCAATTCCATATATATAGTAACAAGCAACTGTGGAAAAAAAAAGATTGCATATCATCACCATTATTAAACAGTTTTAAATTTTAAATTCATGCTCCAAAAGCAACAAGTAATTAAAGGTAAAAGCACTATTTTTGTCTATAAAATTTTACATTAATTTAAATATAGTATTATTTATTTAATATTTTTTTAAAATATTTCATTATTAAATAATATTTAAGTTAAATTAACTTTATTAATTAAGACGTAGGACTTAGAGTAATTAAGAGTTAAGATGTAGATGTTCACGTGAATATGCGTGCAGTGTACCTCATCTCATAATGCCATGCATGTGTTTTCTTCAGTAAGACAGTAATATTTCCTATAGCCACTCACAACCACAACACCATGGTATTTCATCTATATGTATAGTAGTCTTGTGGTTTTTGTGGTTAATTAATAGTGACATAAAACTATATCATCTTAAACTTGCATGCATCTCTCATATACCTACCCCACATAATATTCAGTGATATTATGAATGATCAATTATTTTCAAATTCCAAACTATAAAGAGAGTTGTCTGTCATCTTAATAAAAAATTTCTCCTTCACATGTGAATTACGACACTTTTGTACCTTGTTACGTGGTTAGGCACTGGATCTTCTACCATGCTTTTCTGGTGTTGTTTCTACAGTCCAAAAAATTTGATCCGTCTATCATATCTAATGGTCCGTTTTGTGCCACGTGTCCCATTTTCTTTTATTGCAATTGCACCCTATCTTTTTCTCTTCAAATCCTCTTCTATGAAATCGTTCGATTTCACCTCTTCCGTCGCCGCTATCTATCCTCTTCTATGAAATCGAGTTTCATCCTCTTCCGTCGCCGCTATCTATCACTGTGGCCACTATCCACCGTTGTTTTTCATCTCCGTCGCCCGTCGTCTGTCGTCTGTCGTCGTTGTTTATCATCATCGCTTCTGTTCACGTCTTCGTCTCTGCCGCCTTCTATTTGTAATATTTATTCCCAATCTATAAAACCCAATTGCTCATCGTCGTCCCTGTGGCTGGCCGATGTTCATCGCCATTTACGCTTTGATTCGCCGCCGCTTTCATCGCCACTGCCGCTGTTCACGGCGCCATCTCTGTCGCCATCGATTTGTAATTTCTATACCCAATTTATATTTTGTATACCCAAGTATAGTTATGAAATCTGCTTAAAAAATGCATTTCTTGAGTTTACATGTTCTTTGTTTACTTTTTAAAACTTATATCATTGCATTTGTATGGCATTTATATTATCTTCTTGCAATTGTGATAAGAAACACTGATAATCTATTCTAGTAGAGGGGATCAGAGGAAGGAAGGAAGGCAAAATCATGCATGCATGTGATGGGACCAATTGATTGAATTTCTTTATTGTGGGCACTAACTTATATAGCTTAAGCTAGCGACCCATCAGAAGAAAAACAAAAATGGCATTACATATATTTATATATGTACCATCATCTTTAATTTGGGTATACTGATAGCTTAGTGTAATCATATATATTGGATCGGAAGCTAGTATATAGGCCTTTATACATATATAGATCTTTAAGATAATTCAGTTTTAATTTCTTGTGAAGATTAGGATTTTATAAAATTTAGGCATGTTCTGGGAAATGGTTAACAGTGCTGATTTTTGGGNGTGATAGTTGTCTTATCTTTCTTGCTCTTATTGGTATAATTCTTCCTAACAGCAAAACCCATTTTACCACCATAATCAGACCAAGATTTCCAAGCACTCTCAAAACTATCAAATTCCATTCCAACTTTCAGCCTCCAATGATTCTCCATTGAGGCTTCTACTTCCCTGAAAAATTATTACAATTTTAAACTTAAACTTTAAAAAAAAAAATCATTCCACTACCTACAATAACCAAAGTAATATATACTTGTATGAATGAATTACAATGAGTATAATTACTTGCATAAATGAAATCTGTCAGTTTTGCTCTTCATCAAATCTCTCAAACTTACATTAAACTTACTTTCTCGGTTCCACAATCATAAATTTGAAGCATATACGCCCATTACTTTTTGTTTCAATAATTATATACATTAGGTGGGTGTTGAGTTTTGACCTCTTTATTGGTCCATCAGAAAAATATCATTAAAGAACAAAAGATGAATGGTTTTGTGAGGAACACAGTAATATAGTAATATATTATTGATCTTTTTATTGAATCATTTTGCTAGGCATATCTAGTAATATACTGCTAATTTTTAGACAAAATCTTTATGCATGAACTGTCATTGATGCCGATAGATATAATTATCAAATATCTATGATAAAAATCAAAACAGATAATTTGGTAGAAAGTAGAAAATGCTTATATAGTTATCAAATATCTATGAAAAATCAAAACTAGAATGCGCAGTCCCCACACCTACACATATACATAATATATTAATAATGTGCACTATTACATTTATGGCCTCATTAAAAAAAGGAGAAAATTCCTTACTTTATTTTCACTCCAGTGGGGACTGTTGAAGAGAAAAGTATTTGATAGAGTTGAGGTACAAAACAAAAATTATGTCATTGATTTTGTGAGGAACACAGAGCGGAATGCTACAAAACTTGATGAATGATAGAGGTGCTGAGCTAGAACGAGGCAAGGGCTTGAAAGGAAAGAGAAATTACCTACTCATAATTGAGGCTGGACAAGAAAGAATCATAAATTTATGGAGAAAATAAGGAAATTATAAGCTTGATAAAGCCTTACCTGTAACCAACCAGGGACTGTGGAAGCTACAATGGAGACATAGATGAATGAGGGTAAAATGGCGGCAATGTTAAAGAAAATACAGGGACCCAAAAAATGAATCGACTCCAACACGGAATGAAAGGGCGGGAAAAGAAATAAAACACGAAGAGGCTGAACATGTTAAAAAATCCACCGCAAATGCAAAGAAAAAAGTGGATGACAGGTGGCATAACTTCAGCACTTGGATGTCATTAATGGTTGAGATCTTACAAATGGTAGAGACAGCACCAAAAAGCACGGTAGAGGATCCAGTGCCAATAATTAAGGGCATTTCGGATGGTACTTTACTTTTAGATTCCTTTGGTTATTATTGGCATTTTATCGATCAATCTCAAATCTCAATATATACACCCCAAATTAAACCTTTCTCTATTGTTTTGCTTAGTAAGCTCATCAGTATGTCTTTCCAAATTATAAAACCCATCCATCACTATTAATGCTTTTTTTCCTTAAACAAAGAAATTTTCATTAGTTTCATTCTTGTTTTTTCTGATTAGTATAATAAGTGAGTTAGCTATGTGGGTTCTTCATTACATGCAGGTGTATCATCATGCATGCATGTCCTTATATTACAAACTTTGTTCCCGGCCACTAACACATCCATATTATTCATTCAACTCACTCTCTCATTTTAATATTTTATGACCCCACCACAAGCAATACACAATTTTTTAAATTAAGTCATTTTGATTCATTAAACAGTATGTATGTGTGCAAAAGTAGCACTAAATAAAAATTCAAAAAAGAACAGAATGGCATTGTTATAATTAAGATTTTGATCTTGCTTTGAGATTAAGTCTTTTTTTCTTTCTTCTTTTCCTTTTTGCTTTGAGATTATATTTTCTGAACTTTAAGGACTGAAGTCCAGATTTTGATCTTGCTATTAGGTGAATGACTCAAATGTTGATTCTTAATATTTTATTTAAGAGTTGATTTTTGGGAAGGAAAGTCGTGCTTGATGCTCTTCTTTTTGGCTTATTTCTCATGCTCACCAAGTGTTTTGTGTTTTAGAATTTTGCTTTCATGTTTTTATCATTTCTAGATTTGTATGACATGTATTGTTTGTTAATGTTTGTTTTGCTTGGGAGCTTGATATTAAAACTTCAATTCTTTGTTTTTCTGGTTTATGTTAGTTAGTGTGTTGTAATATGTGATTTGGTGGTCAAATTTTTCTCGGTTTATGTGTTGATTTTTGCTCAAGGCTACCAAGCATTTGGTCCTTGGTTCAAATATGTTTGAGTATATAGTTCACTGTTGTTAATCTATTTAAACAAAATTCTGTTTTAGTCCCAACTGCAAAGTCCTGTTTTAGTCCTTGTTAAAATTCTGTTTTAGTCCCTGTTAAAATTCTGCTTCAGTTCCAGCTGCACAATACTGTTTTAGTCCCTGCTGTGAAATTCTGTTTTAGTCCCCGTAAAATTATGTTTTAGTCCTAGTTGCAAAATTCTGTTTCAGTTTTATGTGTACTTTAGAAAATTATTGGATGTTGGTTCAATCTATTGCCCGCCATGGTTTAAGTAAATAGCATAAGGTGTTCGTTTTTTGCTCTTCCTAATTAGTGCATCTAGTGTGGCATGTGGAAGATGGGATTTTGTTTTTATGTGGTTCCTATCCTTTTTGATATATGTTCCTTATAATGTTTTTATGTGTTTTGTTTATGTTGTGAAATAGTCCCTAGGTGGCAAATGGTTGGGTTGGATTGGTTTTGGGTTGGGTTATAAATGGGTCATTGACCCATTTATGACCCATTTATATTTTCTAAATGGGTCATGGGTGGGTCATGACCCATAAAATTAAGGGTTGACCCAACCCAACCATGAACCCATCTTAAAATATTTATATTATTTAATTTATAAACTAATTAATTAGAATAATTTTTAAATTATTCAAATTTAGGACTAAATAGTATTTTTATTCAGATTTTGGACTGATTTACAGTTTCCACCTTTTTCATATTTTTGAAAATTACATTTTGACCCCAATTTTTTTAAAAAATTTCCATTTTAGTCCTCAAATATCATGATCTAGGGACTTTTTTGTAAATTTTGAAAATATTTAGGGCATTATGTAATTTTTGCAAAAAATTGCAAAATTCATCTTCCTTCCACTTAACTCACAGTTTGGTGGGACTAAAATGCATTTTTTTTTCAAATTTAGGACTAATCTGTAATTTTAGCCTTTTTCTAATATTTTTCAAAATTACAATTTTGGTCCAAATTTTTTTTTATAATTTTCATTTTAGTCCTCAAATATTATGGTTTAGGGACGTTTTTGTAAATTTTGAAATTTTTTGGGGGGTATTTTGTAATTTTTGCAAAAATTTATGAAATTGCATATTTACCCTTTTCATGAAACTACATAGTTTTGATACAAATTTGGGTTGGGTTGGGTAACCCATGGTTTTACCCAACCCAACCCAAATTTTAATGGGTCAATTTTGAACCCAACCCATCTTAACCCATTATCTAAATGGGTTGGGTTTGGATTGGTTAATTTGTTGTTGAGTTGGTTGGGTTGGTGGGTAATGGGTTGAGATTGCCACCCATAGGACTCCCTATTATTATCTTCATCTTAATTTTGCATGATGCTAATGTCCGGGACTAATAGCCTAGTCACAGATGCAATCAATAATATGTCTTCTGCAGATGGATCGATGTTACGATGAATTGTTCAACTTTCCAACTAGAAAACTTTCAATTGTTCCAGATTAATGAAATCGTGTGTCACTTCTGCAGGCAGCTTCGAGGCAAATTCAATTAATTAATTACCAAATATACCCCTTTATTTAAAAAAACAAATAAAATAATTCCGAGTAAGGAAGGTGTGATCTGGAGGCCATATATGCATGCACCCTATATTCTTCAATCTTTCATTATTTCAGCATTTCGCAATAATATGATCATTGTCCTTTTATAGAGTAAATTTTAAATTGGTCCCAAATATATGGAGTAAATTTTAAATTGATCCTAGATATTTTATTTGATCCAAAAAAATATTGAATATGGTTGTATCTCTCTTTTCAAGTTCGAATGTGCGGAATCAAGAATTATGAATTATTCTTTATGAATACTTTCTCTAACTGGTTAGGATTATCAAACAAATGAGGTCAAATCAAATCGCAAAAGTGGGTCACTTATTTTACTGTTAAACAAACATAATTAGTCATATCTATATCATTTTAAGTTCATATGAGATGAGCTTGAAACTATGTGTTAACTCTTAAATAGTTCTTTTTTGGTCCAATTGAAACCGTTAGCAAATTAGATCAAATCATGCCCTGATTAAAAGTAAGTAATTAGGACTAATTTAAGAAATTATGAAAATATGTAAGATTAATATGAAATAAATGAAACATTTATAATCAATTGAAATTTTATCGCATATATTTAGGACCAATTTGAGATTTTTGCCTCCGTAATTTAATCTCGACAATTTTGATGATTTAAAACCATTTTTAAATCAAATTACTCACATTATTTTTTAGAAAAATTATCAAATGCTAAACTAAACCAATAAACAACAATTTTAGTTATTTGGTTTGGGCGATTTAAAATTTAATTATCTTCAATTTTGTCATTAATATTAATAAACAAAATATATAACTAGCTATTTTTATAACTTATAATCTATGAAGTATGGACACTGATGCAGATATGGGACACGACACACCGACACGTCAAGTTTTTAAAATTGCACGACACGACATATATTTATATATAAAAATAATTAAAAATCCATAAATTTGATAAAAATTATAGGCCAAAGTGCAATATTGGTCCTATAACTTTGCATGAGTTCC
>QANZ01017052.1:1698-14749 GCA_003254925.1 Chamaecrista fasciculata
CCCCCCCCCCCCCCCCAAAAAAAAACTTTCTAACTTCTATTAAAATGCTCCTTCTCACTTATATCTCTTCACAAAACTCTTATTTGTCTCATTTTAATCCATCTCATCATGTTTTACTCACAAATATAATTACTTATATTATCATGCCAACTTTCGGAAGTTGCAATTTAGTCCCTTACCACTTCCGGGTATTACACTAAACCCTTGAGATGTGGCTCAACTTTAGACTTGATCCAAATTATATGTAAGATTAAATCGGACTAAATTAAACACATTGCAGTTTAATTAATTAATGGTTTACCTGTTTGTGGGCCAAAGCCCAATAGGCGCTCAAGTATTTGACTGTGCGTGGTCTTGTAGATCATACAGAAAAATGAAAATATCTTTCTAGCATTTTGTTTCCGAAAACCAACTTGTCTAGTGGTCAAATTTATTGTTGGAGAAAAATTATTATTTAATCTCTAAATTTATATCGAATTAATAAATCAATTCTTAAATAATTAAAATGTTTAACTTAATTCTTAAAATTTTGCAATTGCGAACCAAATTTAAGGATAAAAAAATATCATTTAATACAAATTCAAAGATAAAAAAGTATAAATTCAAGGAGTAACAAATATTAAATTAGTTCAAATTTAAAGACTAAATTATCACTAAGGATTAAATTATTGACAACTAAAATATTTGAGGGACTGATTGTTGATTTTGTGTGAATTTAGGTACTAAATAATAAGTTTTCTTAATTTATTTTACCTCTCCTTTTTGTATTGGAAGAGATCGAATCTATCAACAGGAACCCATCAATAAGAGAATGTGGGATTAATATTTTTTGGGCAAGGTTCTTTTACTTTCCCGTTATCATCTGCGCCCTTTCGATCACTTCCTGAAATGCATGCGTTTGTGTATATATATTAGTAATTAACAATTAATGGAGCATTCAGTATTTCACATATGCATCATCCTTTATGAAAAGGTATTGAAACACAAAGCACTTCATTCATTAATACAGAACAAATTTTGATGCACCTTTATTTATGTAGAATCTCTTGACCTTCTTGTACAATAAAACAAGACCGAATTGCCTTTAGGGCAAGATGTACTTATAAATAGACCACAATATTGAGTACGTACGTACACATGAAACACCCATAAATTATATTCAAACATGAGAAAAGATTTTGAAGTAGACAATATTGTACAAGGAGAGTGATAAAAGGGCAAATACATGCTGCCAAAATAGAAGAGCAGAGGCTTCACTCACAGCATAACCCCTCAAGCTAGCAATGGCTCCAAGCAATATAGCACTTGGTGTTGTGTATTGCAAAAGAAGCACAAACCTAAACATATTATCATTTGGAACCAAAATCTTAAACTTGTCAGCAAATGCCACAACCATCATTCCAAGAAGAGGAAGCAGAAGCAACCTAGCCACAACTATACCAATTGTAGTTCTAAGTCCTAAAGTGGACTCATTAGGTCCTTCAGCAAGCATACCCCCAAGAATAAGCATGACAGAGGGTACCATAGCCCCAGCCAAAATCTCTAAACTGTCTGTAATAAAGGACATAGGAGCCCCATACCCAAAAAACAAGGCCTTCAATTGGGGCACTGTCCCTATTATAATGGCCAATAAAGAGGCTATTGTGGGAGGCTGAAGAATGTGTTGAATTGGGGTTTGTTCTGCTACAATTCTGATTCTTCTCACTACTCTAGGCTCTGCTAAGCATCTCACAGATACGGGGCTGTTTGAATTGCTTTCATCTGAGACTTCAAGTTCTGGAATGTTGGATGGAGAAACTCCTGAGATGTTGTTGTTCTTGAAGATTTTGGCTATGAAGGGTGTTTTTGAATGCTCGGTTTCTTTTTCTTCTATGTCTGGCCATTCTGCTTCTACAAGCAAAGGCTTACTCTTATTATTATTGTTGTTGGTATCTTCTTCTTCTTCTTCTTCATTTTCTTCGATGATTTCATAGTATTCCATGGGAGGCTCCATCATGTGATAAACAAATGTGTACACTAGAATCACAGAAACCCATTGTGATAAGGCCACATAGGCCACTCCTCTGTGGTAGCAATGGCTACCAAATGGATTGCTTGAGCTATGACACACAGATCCCACCACAGCAAGAGCGAGATTCCCCGAGTTTCCAAACCCTGCCATCATCAAGATTGTCATCAAATTGGAAAGTTCAAGCAAACTTGTAAAAGTATGATGAATTCAAAATGACAACCCGTAAAATTTACTATTTAGTCTCTAAATTTTCAGAGTCAACTAATCAGTTTCTGAATAATTGAAATGCAAGATTTGGTCTCTAAAATATTTCAACTGTCAACTATTTGGTCCTTTAAATGATTTCATCCTTGAATTTAAAATGATTTTATACTTTTTAATCCTTGAAGTTATATAAAATTATTGCTTTCCCTGGATTTATACTGAATTTTTATTTTTTGTCATCAAAGATCAAATCGTTGGCAATTGCAATAATTCAAAGACTAAGTAGTTTAATATTTTGATTATCCAGGGACTGATTAGTTAACTCATTATAAATTTAGTGATCAAATAAATTCATTCAAAATGTAATCAATTAGAGCAGAAATATCATACTAATATACATTAACTTTCACTTAATATTATGAAAATTGAATAGCATAATTCTCAAATTACCAAACTTAGTAGATTAAAAATTTGTACTTCAACATTAGGGTTTAAAGGAGAAGAGAAAAGATGCTGAGATGATTGTGATAAAATCACTAACTAGCTAGCTAGTAAACTCGCGAGTTATCCGGAGTTTAAAAATTTATTTTAAACCGGTCCGATTTTACAAAATTCTAGTTTAATGAATTAGTTATGTATATATAAACGTAAACTCTAGAGTTTGACAACCTTGCCTGTCATGATTATAGTTAGTCTGTTGAATCTTCGAGGTGGGCGACACGTGATCACGACGAAAAAACCTAGTATACAACCTAGGCACGTGCTGACTAGCACATTGACAGGGATGAACCACCAATCAATGAAGTTTTGGAGAGTGATGGTTTTGCCAAGTTCAGTGAAGATGAGACATGGTAAGAACAAAGCGAAGACAAGCTTGCTAAGGAGCTTGAAGGTTGCTTTGGGGATGAATTGCATTCGTGGGTAGGCAAGAAGGAGGCCAATGACTATGAGGCAAAGGAGTTTCAACAATGGCACAATCGCTGTTTTGATATCATCGTTCTCATTCATGGCGTTTTGTATAGCAATTTCAAGGTCTAACATTTTATGATTGAATTATGTATCCTGCAATGGATCAACCAGAGACATAAAATGAGATAGATCGATCGACAATGTTGGGGGAAGTGTTATATAGTTGCTTTATGACAAAGGATGGAGAATGAGGTCGACTAATTAACAATCAAACTATATATATGTGCAATTTCAGGTTGTGAATTAATAAATTAGAATCCTATTCTTACTAATAATTATAAATATTGATATAACCATAAGTGTTTGGTCCTATAATGAATCAATAAGAAGTACATGCCAATGTGCACTTTTAGTGTTATAACTTTTGCTTAGGTCTCAATTTGGTTCCATAACTTTTTATTTTACAATTGTGGTCCCATATTATCTTTAGGTCAAGTTAGTAGAATTGGTCTCATGTCTTTTGGTCAAATTGCAGAGTTAGTTTCATATCTTTGCAAAAGGTTTCACGTTGTGAGACTAGCAATGGAGACTTTTGCAAATATATGAAACTAAATTTACAATAAAAAAAAAATATGTAGGGACCATATGAGACTAATTCTGCACTTGGCCAAAAGACAATATGGGACCAAAAGTACAACAAATAAGGTTACGAGACCAAATTGAGACCTGAGCAAAAGATACGAGTCCAAAAGTGCACTTTGGCCAAAAATATAAAACAAAATCTGATGTGTTTCATAGTGGAATTTATGAAATCATATCAAATTATAATCCAACCATTGTTGTGGATAAAAGTTATAATTTTGATATAATGATAAGGCGTTTGATCCAATAATTGAGAAATAGGATTGGTCATTAATGGGTGACGATGATTTTGATGAACTAATAGGTGTATTGATTCTGCTAAAATGCATATAATTAGAAATTTGATTATTGAAATTCGAAGATGAAGAAGAATGAGAGGACTTACAAAATAGATCTGCGTTGGAAGGTTGTCACGTTGATCTCAATGCAGGAAAATGAAACCCATGCACGAAATTCATAAGAGATTATGGACGAGGAGATTATTTGTTTGGGTTTGAGTGCATTAGGATTTGATTAATCGCAGACAAATGATGAAGATTAATTGAGGATTTGGTTTAGGATGTGTTAATCAATAATCATATAACGTACATGAACCTGACCACATGATTAATGTTTTGCCTTAAATGACATAGTGACATTTCGTATGTACGTTTCCCATTTTGGAATGTGATGATGGTTGTTTTGGACTTACGGTTCAGTTAAGTTCAAAGGATTTTAGATCAGAAATTTATGCACTTGGTGGTGCATGAAAATTTTAATGAAATTATTATTTGAATCTTTCTATTGAACGAGTAAAAGTTTAGGACATGTTAAAATCTATTTTCTAAACTTAATTTTTAACTTTTAAAAATAAGAAAATAATAATAATTTGTCTGATGGAGATTTTTTTTAATGTCTTATAAAAATTTAAAATAAAACATTATTTCATAGAATAAAAAATATCATAACAAGCTAAACTTTTTTGAACTATACTTTTTTTACTTATGGCAAAAAGGTCAAGAACAATGGTGAAAATTTGTTTAATTATTAGGTTTGTGAGTTTTTAGAACAATACTTAACATTAGTTTGTCAAACAAATTTTGTAATGTTTTAACTATATTTAAAAAAAAGTTTACTTTTTTTTTTTCAAAAAAATCGAATCAAACATGACTTTATGAAAGATGATCAGGGTCTCACCAAGAACCAATCCACGAACCCAATAAAACAAAAAAAAAAAAAAACAAAATTTCTGGTTCTTGGGATAACGTCATGACTCCAAGTTGGCAGCTCCACTCAAAAGTCGAATCTTTAAGATCCAATAAATTTATGGAAATTACTTGTAAACAAATCAACCTAATCTCATGAGGCTGCGTTGTGGCACCAGTAGGCGACTGATTAGACCAAATATAAATCAATTGGATTATTTTGATATTGTTTTATAGCATTTTATTGCTTAAATGACCAAATATGTTGTTATTTTGTGTCAAAGTGTTTTGAAATACATAAAAGTATGTGATTTGTAGTATTTTCTATATAATACTCGACTTGTTGATTTATAATGTAAATTAGAGATGTGTAATTATTTGCTAGTGATTTTCAGGCCCAATATCACTTGGAAAGACCCATATATTGATGGAATTGAGACTAGAGATGGAAAGTACACAATATGGATATGTGTAGCAACAAGAGACGTAATGCTTATGTCGTGTTATCGTGCTAATCTCAGAGTTTCACTTCTACGTATTAGCTATGAATCAGCTACGAAAATTAGTTACGGATTAGTTATGAATAAGCTAGGGAGATTAGCTACGGATTAGCTATGAATTAGCTACGGAAATTAGCTATGAATTAGTTACCGATTAGCTAGGGGTTTTAGTTGCTTTGATAAATGAATAGCTACAAATTAGCTACGGATAAAAAGAATTTAGCTAGGGAATAGATATGGAATTAGTTGCGGATCATCCATAGAAAATTAGCTGTGGACATGATAATCTGACCTCCAAAATGGTTGCTACAGATTAGCTACCGAATAGCTACAGATTTGCCACGAATTCGCTACGGATTTGCTACGGAACATTTTGTAGCTAATTAGCGACTGGCCAGAAGCTACGGACGATTTCGTAGCTGATCTATAGCTAAAGTATGGATCAGCTACAGAAATTGTCCGTAGCTAATCTCGATTTTCTTGTAGTGATAATTAAATTTAAATTCAAATTTGATTTGCGTTATCACTTGTGCCATCAGTGCAAGGCCAAATTTTGCCAATAAAGAGAGCTCGGCGATTCCAATCGAACAACACCACTTTAGTGTCCCATTTGGGTGTTTGATCAGCCCAAAAGTGAACAAATTATTTGGCATTCTTTTGGTATGTTTATAATAATAATATATTAGAATTAGACCAATTAATATGCTAAGGGCAACACTAAGGTATGGTGGAATAAAGTGGATAAAATGAGTTAATTAGCGTTATTTATTATACTTTATAAATAGGTGCTACTTAACGGTTTATTTAGTGTTTCAGATATCCAAACAGGGTCAAACCAAGTGGGAAAAATCAGAATATTCCAGATGATCGCGTTGAGCAAAAGAAATCGTTGCGCCGCCACGTGGGCCGTCGGCCCAGATTCGGTGATTCACACAGCGCAGAAATATTCCAGAATATGACGTCAGCAAATAAGCTTCAGAGAGATTCAGTCTACGTCGTCTCTTTGGGCCAGCGGCTCAAAATGGGAAATCTCGCGGCTTAGAGTATTCCGAAGCAGTAGAGTATGTTTTGCATGGCTACGATTCAAGATACGAAGATATAATCGAAATTGGGCCGCCGGCACAGCCCACGGCCCAGAGGAAAAAATCTTCCATTGACTTGCGGATCAAGCACACTACTCAACACTATAAATAGAGGTCGTCATTCTACGCTCAAAGCACCGAAATCAGAAGAAAACTCCAATTCTCTCTTTAGAATAGAAAAGTTCTCATCTTAGAGCATGAGTAACTAATTAGGTAGATACTTGAGGAATGCCTCAAGGATGTGACCTGAGTTCACCATGTTTCGTTGTTAAGTCCAGATGTTGATGTTGCATTTATGAGGTATGACTAACTCTTTCAAGTGTAATTGTTAAAGTTCTTATATATAAGTCGTAGATCATATTTCGTTAAAGTAATAGGACCTTGACATTCCCGGAGTTTGTCTCTCTCACGATTAATGAAGTAGCTCTTTAGGGTTTGCTAAAGAGTGGTTTACAATAACTTGTTTGCATAATTAGGATCGTCATTGATATATATACATATGTTTGTTTATTGTTCCGATGTGACAATAATATAGATTGTCCCGAAGAGCTTTGGCAAATAGCTCATGAATCCAGTCATGGATAAGTTACCTATCCTAATCTTGTATCCTCTCTATTGTTTGATTGATTGTGTTTATAGTTTAAATACATGTTCTAACATAGAAAACTAAATGCATATTCATTATCTAATCTTTATGATGAACGAACTATGATAGTCCATCTCTAGGGTTTTCTCTCAAGTATTGTTGACTCATTAAGATCTTATTAAATCGTGACAACCCTCAAGAATAGAAGTTATAACCTTCGTCACAATTCTTCTTACCTCATCACATTTAGTTCCGCGTGAGTTCGACCTTGGGATTAGCATCTATACTATATTTTAATAAAGGCTAAATTGCAATTTGGTACCCTGTGGTTAGGGGCGGTTCCCCTTTGGTACCCTGAAAGAAAAAGTTTTGCATTGTGGTACCCCGTGGTTTGCTCCGTTAGCAATTTGGTTCCCTGAGGTTTTTTTCTGTTAGGATTTAACGGCAAATGTACGTTAAAATGTCAAAAATCTCCCAACAAGTCTTCTCTTATGCGTTTAAGTCTTTTCCCTTTACTAAAAGGGATCAAAACATAAAGAATTAATTATAAAAGGGTCTTTAGAATTCTAATATTATAGAATTTTCTAATTTTCATAAGATTTCTTTTGAATAGGTCCTGATTTAATTACACTTTAATCCCAAAAGTTTATGATCTTTGTCACTTCATTCGTTTTAGTCCCAAATCCTCAAAATAAAATTGTAAAGTGTCTCAAAACTCTTCCAAACATTTCAATTTAGTCCTTAAAAGTATTAAAAACCGTAAAACCTAAACTCTAAACCTTAAAACTATAAACCCTAAACCCTAAACTCTAAAATTCTAAACCCTAAAACCCTAAACCCTAAAAAATCTAATTTGAGCAATTAGGTCCCTCACCCATTCTTATCCTTTTAGTCCCAAATCCTCAAAATAAAATTTTAAAGTGTCCCAAAACTCTTCCAAACATTCCTATTTAGTCCTTAAAAATATTAAAAATCCTAAACCCCTAAAACTTGATTTTTTTTAATCTTCATCTTCACCCAATTTAATCTTTAAAAATATTAAAAACCCTAAAACTCTAAATCCTAAACCCCAAACCTTAAACCCTAAAATATAAATCCCTAAATCCTCTAAAACTTAATTTTTTTTAATCTTAATCTTCATCCAAAACTCTTCCAAACATTTTAATTTAGTCCTTAAAAATATTAAAAACCCTAAACCCCAAAACCCAAAATTTCAAAACTCCAAACCCCAAACTTCAAACCCCAAATCCCTAAACTCTAAAACTTATTTTTTTCTTTAATCTTCATCTTCATCTTCTCTTCTCATACTGCATTTCTTTGTTTCTAATCTTCATATTTTCATACTTAAAATTTTTTTATGATTTTCATCAAAATCTTCATCATTATCATCATCCATCTATGGCCAAAACATTATCATCGTCATCTTCATCCCAACATCATCATCAAATTCCCAATTTCAATTTCAAATCTAAGGAATTGCACAATTTCAATTTCAATTTCAAATCCATCATCAAGATCATCATCGTGCATCGTCAGTCTCTGGCTCACCATCCTCCAAGCTTCACGGCCATGGCGGACCCAAGGAAGAGACGGTCGTCGCCGACGAGACGAAGCGCAGAGACTCCGTTGACGAAGACGAAGACAACGCCGGCAAGAGTCGTCAAACATCATCTTCTCCTTGGGATGCCGATGACGAAAACGAAGAAGAAATGTGAAATGGGAAATCGTCGGCAAGAGTCTTCAAACATCATCTTTTTACTTCCTCAGATCTGAAATCGGAAGATGATGATGAAGATGATTGATTTGGAGAGAGAGGATGCAGTTTGATTTGGAGAAGCAAAGGATGCAGTTTGATGAAAGATGATGATGGGTCGTGATGGAGAGAAGCAAGTGAGGAGGTAGATGTAGTTGATGGAGATGATGATGGGATTAAATTTGAAGAATGATTTTAGGGGACTAAATTTCACTTATACGAAGAAGATGAAGATTGGGATTAAAAGAAAATTTAGGGGGTTTAGAGATTAAAAAAAACATTAGGGATTTATGTTGAATTGGGAAGATGAAGATGAAGATTAAAAAAAAATTAAGTTTTAGAGGATTTAGGGATTTATATTTTAGGGTTTAAGGTTTGGGGTTTAGGGTTTAGAGTTTTAAGGTTTTTAATATTTTTAAAGATTAAATTGGATGAAGATGAAGATTAAAAAAATCAAGTTTTAGGGGTTTAGGGTTTTTAATATTTTTAAGGACTAATTAGAATGTTTGGAAGAGTTTTGGGACACTTTACAATTTTATTTTGAGGATTTGGGACTAAAATGAATGAAGATGATGAAAAGAGGGGGAATTGAGAATAATGGGATAAGAATGAGTGAGGGACCTAATTTCTCAAATTAGATTTTTTAGGGTTTAGGGTTTAGAATTTTAGAGTTTAGGGTTTAGGGTTTATAGTTTTAAGGTTTAGAGTTTAGGTTTTAGGGTTTTTAATACTTTTAAGGACTAAATTGAAATGTTTGGAAAATTTTTGAGACACTTTACAATTTTATTTTGAGGATTTGGGACTAAAATGAATGAAGATGATAAAGATCATAAACTTTTGGGATTAAAGTGTAATTAAATCAGGACCTATTCAAAAGAAATCTTATGAAAATGAGAAAATTCTATAATATTAGAATTCTAAAGACCCTTTTATAATTAATTCTTTATGTTTTGATCCCTTTTAGTAAAGGGAAAGGACTTAAACACATAAGAGAAGACTTGTTGGGAGATTTTTGACATTTTAACGTACATTTGCCGTTAAATCATTACAGAAAAAAACCTCAGGGGACCAAATCGCTAACGGAGCAAACCATGGGGTACTACAATGAAAAATTTTTCTTTCAGGGTACCGAAGAGGAACCGCCCCTAACCATAGGGTACCAAATTACAATTTACCCTTTAATAAATATAGTTTATACTTGCGAGGCTCGAGTATAAATTAAATTTGATCCGTTTGACACCTTACGACGGGTGTCCGGTCAAGTTTTAGTGCCATTGTCGGGGAACTCTTTCTTGAGTTCCTAAGAAAATTGTGATTTGTTTTTGAGTCTTTTTCTTTTTGAGTCTTTATTTTTTTCGAGTCTTTAATTTTTTTTCGTTTTTGAGTCTCTTTTTCTTTTTGAGTCTTTGTTTTTAATTTTCAAAATTTTGAGTCATTATTTTTATTTATTTTATTTTGAGTCTTTATTTCTTTTAAGTCAAATTTTATTATTATTATTATTATTATTATTTTGTTTTGAGTGTTTTATTATTTGTTTAATTTGTTTGAGTCTATTTTTGTTTAATTTTATTTAGTCTTTATTTATTTATTATTTTCTCTCTAGTATATGCCTAGGAAACCTATAGAGCCTTTAGTTCCCCTAGATCCATATTTGAATAAAACACTAAGATCCATAAAAAAGAATAAAAGAGTAGAACAAATGGAAAACTTAGGCAATAACCGTAGGTTAGACAATCAAGAACGCGAAGAAGTTCGCCAAAATCAAGGTCTAGACAATGGACAACCTAGACCGAGAAGATCTATAAGAGAAGCATCCCAATCTAATGAACAGTATGAGGTTCGGCGAAATGTGTTGCCTCAAATCCAAACGGATTTTGAGATCAAAGGACCACTTTTCAATGGATTACCAAAGTTTCATGGGTTGGCCAGTGAAACTCCTTTGACTCACCTGAATAATTTGTATCTTCACTGTCGAACCATGAAATCGCCAGCACCAAGCATAGAGGATGTGATGTGGAAAGTATTCCATCTCACACTCGAAGGCAAGGCGTTGGATTGGTATACTCATCTAGGAACTTAGAACGGACAGCTTACCTGTCCTGGGAAAATCTTAGAAGGTCATTTCTCGATAAGTACTTTCCCGAAGCCAAAGCATTTGCCGCTAAACAGCAAATCTCAGCCATAGAACAACGAGATAACGAGACGTTACTCGAGTACCTAACTAGATACTAGGACCTTTTAGTAAAGTGTCCCAATCACCAGTACACTGAGGAGCAATTAGTGGAATACTTTTGTAGTGGACTCCTAGACGACGAGGCTGATCACATTGATGTCGCGTCTAATGGATCCATTACGAAGTTAGATCTTGAGACTGCGTGGGAACTAATCAAGGAAGTCGCCCTCAAGCGAGAAAATCGAAGAAGACGTACCCGTGCCGTCAAGGGAATAGTAACCAATGAGTCAGACCCGATGATGGAGAAGTTGGCATTATACATGGACAATCTAGCTATAGCTGTCAAGGAGATGAATACCAAATTAGCCACTTCGCCAAGAAAAGTCGCTCTTGTGACCGCACCTTGCTCCGTGTGCGATTCATATCAACATGGAAGTAGGGAATGTCCCCATCAACCCGAGGAAGTTTCGGCCATGTATCAACAAGGCCCTAGTCAATTTCCTAGAAGATTTGATAATAGATTTAGGACTGGAAATTATTTCCAAAATCAAAGCTTTAATAACCCAGCTCCTCAAAGACAAAAATTCTCTTCAACCACTCAACTCCTCATTAGAAAGTTTGAGGAATCCGAAGCTCGAACTTCGAAGAGATTCGATGATTTTGGGCAAAGGATCAATCTTCTTTCTAGGGAGATGGACGTTATGAAAAGGAAAGAAGATGATCTTGAACAAGATTTTGTTCGAGCAGCCGATGTTAAAGTACACAACATTAGTGCCCCTAGTGGTTCTAAGGCAAATCATGCCATTACCGCTAGAGAAACCGAACTTGTAGAAAATCCTGCTCAAGAGACCTTAGTGCAACCCCTAGAAGAGCCTGAGCCTGAAGAAATATTCATAGAGATCAAAGGTGGAGAAAACTTTAAGGCTATGATAGAAAAACACCCTAGGTATGCCCAATTCTTCTTTGGTTTTAACTATAAGAAGGAAAAGGAAGAAACTCCTGTTGTGAATAAGTGGGAAACTGAGGAAGAAACTAAGGTAGAAACTGAGGAAGAAACTAAGGAGGAAACTAAGGTAGAAACTGAAGTAGAAACTAAGGTAGAAACTAAGGAAGAAACCAAGGTAGAAGACCTGCCGTTTCCAAGCTCTCATGTAATGACTAAGGAACAACTAGAGGATAAAAAGGATAAGGAACTAGAAGACTTATTAGGAAAACTAAAAGTCAATCCACCCTTATTAGATTTGGTTAGGAAAGTCCCTAGATACACTAAAGTATTTAAAGACTTAGTTGAGAAAAAGAAAACATCTCAAAAGAAACTTCAACTAAGCCCTACCATTTCAGCCCTTTTAAACCCTAAGATACCTATAAAACACAAGGATCCTGGCTCATTCACCATCCCTTGCATGATAGGAAAAGTCGTAGTCAATGGAGCATTGTTGGACTTAGGAGCAGCTATCAATGTTATGCCCAAGTCAGTCCGTGATTCTTTGAATATGGATGGACTTAAGGACACATGCTTGATTCTACAATTAGCCGACAAAAGCAGCAGACGTCCCCTAGGAATAGTAGAAGATGTCTTAGTCAAAGTGAAAGGACTAATCATTCCCGCTGACTTTTATGTCCTAGACACCGGTGACAATAGAGCTACTGATTACACTATAATTTTAGGCAGACCTTTCCTACGAACCGCTAATGTCAATATTAGCATGAAGGATGGAAATATCACAATGGATAATGGACATCAAAACATCACACTCACGATGTACGAGGCGGAGAAATCCAACGAACACTCCGTGTTGGAAACACGAAGTATTTGTACATCCAACAAAACCCTAGGAGAAAAGCCTAAGAAGGAGGAACTTGAATTTGAAACTCTTTTAAACTTAGAACCTCCTGACCCTGGCTTGCATATACCTGAAACAGACCTTGGAGACATGAACATTAGTTCACTTTTCATGGAAGAGGAAGATGGTGCGAACCCACAAGGGAAAATCCCACGAACCCACC
>QANZ01017070.1:3799-61674 GCA_003254925.1 Chamaecrista fasciculata
GAGCAAACCCCCTTTTTGGTCCCTCAATTGTTACTGAGTCGAGGATTTGGTCCCTCAACTAAGCATTTAACGGCCACCTAAGCAGATAACGGTGACACATCATCACTTAACACCTCTATCACTAACGGACCAGACGTGAGGGACCAAAACGTAAACGGGATTGTACAATTGAGGGTCTGAGTTGTAGTTTCCCACAATTGAGGGACCGATTCCTCGACTCAGTAACAATTGAGGGACCAAAAAGAGGGTTTGCTCTTCTCCAAAAGCCCTCGAGTTTTTAGGTTTATCAATTTTGCAAGCAATGGTCGTCTAGTATCGCTTTTTCCAGAGACGCATTACCTAATCGATTTTCGTCCCAAATCCTTTTCCCTCCTAAATTCCCATCAATTCGTAGGATCTATAATCTTTTGATCATCAACATTCACTTGCAATCACACACACTCCAGAGTAAGCATCTTTCACAGCGAACTCAGATTCCGCATCTGCTGTTTCCTATCGCGTCTTTCTCAAGTTCACGAGGAACTCGGATTCAGGTACGTGTCATTATCGACAATGTATGGTTGTTATCGCAAATCGCTTCTTTACCTTAAGGCTTTTACACGAACTTCACCAATTCCATTGTTACGTGTTCTTTCACAACGTAGCCACTTCCTCCCACTAGCGCACAATTACTGTGCAGAAGCCATAGGCAATTCGGAGAAAGAGTCTTTCAGAATCAATTACCTCGTCAATAATTGTGGCTTTTCCATAGAAGCCGCATCTAGGCTTTTGAGTCAGAAGCGTGCTACTTTCCATAATTCTGAGAAGGCTGACTCTGTTCTTAAGCTCTTAAGAGACCTCAATCTTTCAGATTCCAAAATACGAGATATCGTTACCACGGAGCCTATGATTCTTTCTACGAATAACATTTTGCAGAAGCTGGAGTTTTTTAGGTCTAAAGGCGCCTCAACCTCCCAACTTACCCAGCTCATAGTCCGTGACACCTTTTCGTTTCTCAAAAACCTCGAGAATCGGATAATCCCTAATTATGATTTGCTTAAAAGCTTTATCCTTTCTGATGAAAGGACCATTCAATCTATCCTACGATGGACCACTATCATTCGTGAACCTCGCCTGCAAGAGAAAATCGAGCTCTTGCAAGGTTATGGAGTGCCTGACTCAAACATTGCACGAATATTTCGTCAGTGGCCTAGAACATTCAGCTGCAGTGTAGATGACTTAAAAAAGGAGGTAGAAAAATTGAAGGATCTGGGATTTCATCCTTCAAAAACGGCTTTCATAGAGGCATTAGTCACAAGAATATTTGCAAAAGAATCAACGTGGGAGAGAAAGGTTAAATTGTATGAGAGGTGGGGTTGGACTGATGAAAGTCTTCGTGAAGCATTTATCAAGCGTCCTTTCTGTATGGCGACTTCTGACAGTAAAATTGAGGCAGTGATGGATTTCTTTGTCAACCACCTGGGTTGGGACTCATTGGTGCTTTCTAAATACCCAATACTTATTAGTTATTCTTTGGAGAAAAGAATCATTCCTAGGGGTTCTGTTTTGCAATTTCTTCAATCTAAAGGTTTGGTTAAGATTAAGCCTAGCAGTCACCCCTTTAACTTTTCTGATGAGATGTTTTACCAGAAATTTGTGCTTTGCTTTAAGGATGAAGCGCCTCAGGTATTGAATCTTTATGAAGAGAAATTGAATCTTTCGAGATGACAGCACTTGTTCTTTCACTATACTTATATCATGAACATGTCTGGTTGCTTGTCTGGTTGCTTGCTTGTGCAATGGGTCCTTCAAGACGCCAAAATTTTTGGAGGAAAGCTAATTATTATCATATTATGTTTAGCATGGAATACTCTGGTAAGATGAATGATGTTCTCATGCACATGACAAAGTGATTGTTTTGTAATAGGTGATTCTAGCCGGAAGAAAACCTCTAAACTGTTATAAATAGTAACATGTTAGTAATGAATGGATTTCTTTTTTGTTGGTTTGTTACAGTTATATTTCAGCAGAGGGAATCCTGTTTTTGGCACTTTTGGATATTAAATATGAACATTTTTTTGCAGTGGGTATTTGAACATAGATTCATGAGAGACTAGTATCTTTCACTAGATTTAATTTTGGTTAATAATGAATGTATGACTGTAAGTTGTGCTAGAAGTAGTTGATACTTTTCCTGGCGACAATTCTAACATGAGGTTACTATATTGTGGAAGTCTAGCTTTTTTCACTATACTCAATTCCCCATTGTGGATTAATGAATAAGTGGACAGGAAACAGTTGAGAAAGGGAAATCTGACTTCTAAAAAATAATTTGTTGACTTCTATAGGTTTGATCAAGAATAAGCCTAGCTGTACCCCCTTTTTAATGTCTGAAGAGAAGTTTCACCAGAAATTTGTGATTTCGTTTAAGGATGAAGACCCTGGGTTGTTGAAACTTTATGAAGAGAAATTTGATCTCTCAAAATAATATCATTTCATTTTGGTTCTCTTATTCTATATCCTTCTTTTTAATGTCATGCATTCCATTCAAGTTTTCACATGCTCTGGTTACTTTTCCTTTAGAGTTCTGATAATTAGGAGCCTACATTACATCTTTGTCAATGTCGTTGCAGCACAGGTTTTGACTCTACTTCTGTATGATTTATTGTGTTGAGATGATTTCGAATTCTGTTAGATACATTAAGAATGTTTTGTGATTCTCACCAAAAGGAAGCCTCTAAATTGTTATAGCTTGACAAATTATTATGTCACTGGACTCACTTCTAATCTGATTGTAAAAGTAGCATATGGGGAGCGAAATATTAAATTCTATGATTCTGAAGAACACTACTCTGTTGTATGACTTTTTTCTAAAAAAAAAAAAAAATTGAATTCTGGAATTTCTGTTGGTTCTGCCCGTTATTGTTTTATTAGTTCAATAAATTGGTTTTTTTTTTTTTTGGCTTCTTGAAAGATTTTATGTATTATTGCCACTGTAACTTGAGATTTTATGTATTCTTGAAAGATCTTACTGTTCTGTTATCCTGCCCCTCTTTTATTTAGCTTTGTATAATTTGTGATCTCATTTTCAAACTTTTTCATAATTTCTCATTTGCTGTCCATTAACGAAATTCTGAGAGGAATAATGTACTTTGGCTTTGATGCTTTTCAAAAAAAAAAAAAATGAAATTCTGGGAGGAGTTTATTAACTATTTCACAGATGTTATGTATCTGCTACTACTTCAAGTCATGATCACTGGTCTTATTTATGTTCTAAGTACACAGAAGGGTGCTTAATTCTAGCGGTGACCAGTTGTTTTAACATTTTGTGGTGGAGATTTGATGACCAACTTGGAAAGAGTATTATTGTAGAACACAACACAAAATGTCATTAGGGGAAAGGATGGAACTACATAACACTCTTATTTCAATTGAGCTGAGCATGGACACAAAAATTAGTTAACCATATCAAGAAAGGGCAAAACAAAATAAATTAATTGAATTAACAATTTGATCCTTAAAATATCACTAAATTAATAGGGTAAATTACACTTTGGTACCCTGTGGTTTGATCCTATTTCACTTTGGTATGCTGTGGTTTGAAACCAGATACTTTGGTACCTTGTGGTATTCTCCATTAACACTTTGGTACTCTTTGGAGCTATTTTGTAATTTTAACCAAACAAATTTTACAAAAATCACATATTGATTCCAAACAATTTTCAGAAAATTATAAATAGGTCCCTGAATACATATTATCTAGGGATTAAAATGAAAACTTTAAAATTTTTTTAGGGTCAATATGTAATTTTTACAAAATTTGTTATGGTTAAAATTACAAAATAGCTCACAAGGGTACCAAAGTGTTAATGGAGAATACTACAGGGTACTAAAGTGTCAGGTTTCAAACCACAGGGCACCAAAGTGAAATAGGGTCAAACTACAGAGTACCAAAGTGTAATTTACCCAAATTAATAAATTGACTTCAAAAAGAAGTGATATAACTTCGAGTAAACTGCCAAATTGGTCCCTGGATTATTGATTCGCTAACAAATAGGTCCCTAGATTAACGAAATAGGCAAATAAATTCCCGAATTTTACAAACGTTAGTTAATTTAGTCCTTCCGTCCAATTGCTGTCTGCAAACCTACTGACGTGGCACGTTAAGTGCCACGTCAACAGTTGGAAAAAAAAAAAGCCAACTACGTAGGATTTGCCACATCATCATTAATATTTAAAAAAAACATTTCATCTCTTCTTCAAATTGGTCCCTAAGTTCAATTTTATCCCATTATTTTCAATTCCCCCTCTTTTTCATCATCTTCATTCATTTTAGTCGCAAATCCTCAAAATAAAATTGTAAAGTGTCCCAAAACTTTTCCAAACATTCCAATTTAATCCTTAAAAGTATTAAAAACTGTAAAACCAAAATCCCAAACTCTAAATCCTCAAACCCAAAACCCTAAAATCCTAAACCCTAAAACCTAAACCCTAAACACTAAAATCCTAAACCATAAGATCCTAAAATTGTAAAGTGTCACAAAACTGTTTCAAACATTCCAATTTAGTCCTTAAAAATATTAAAAACTCTAAAACCATAAACCCTAAAACCTAAAACCATAAACTCTAAAATCCTAAACCCTAAATCCTAAAATCTAAACCCCTAAACCCTAAATCCTAAACCCCTAAAAAAAATACTCTCTTGCAATTTGGTCCCTAAATCCTACTTTCCCCTTCACCTTGCCTAGATTTTTCATCTTCATCATCCTCACAATCTCTCCTACGTCATCTTCTTCCTCTTCCTCACTCTGTCTCTTCCAATCGAATTTGGGCAACCACTCACAAATTGTAAAGGGTTTAGATTCTCGCTACAGCATTCTCGCTACACGCGTGTGAATCGCAAGCTCTGCCTCAAAGTCGTCGTCGAAGCTAAATCCCAAACTCTAAACCCTAAAACTCTAAATCCTAAAATCCTAAACCCTAAAACCTAAACCCTAAAACCATAAAATCCTGAAATTCTAAAGTGTCACAAAAATCTTCCAAACATTCCAATTTAGTCCTTAAAAATATTAAAAACCCTAAACCCTAAAATCCTAAAACCCTAAACTCTAAAATCCCAAACCCTAAACCCTAAAATCTAAAACCCTAAGCCCTAAACCCTAAACTCTAGCCCCTAAACCCTAAATCCTAAAACCCTAAAAAACTACTCTCTTGCAATTTGGTCCCTAAATCCTGCTTTCCTCTTCACCTTGCCTCAAATTTATTAAATCAGAATTAAAAAAATAACATTTTGGTCCCTAAATCTTCATCATTCATCATCTTCGTCTTCGATTCATCATCATCATTCATCATCTTCGATCTTCATCATCCTCTTTTTCATCATCATCATCATACTCATCTCCACATCTCAATCTTCATCTTCGATTCATCATCATTATTCATCATCTTCGATCTTCATCTTCCTCTTTTCATCATCATCATCATACCCATCTCCACATCTCAATCTTCAATCTCCAAGAATCCCAAGTCACAAACACAGATAACATCTCAATCAAGCCGACAAACAAACCAGATAAACAGAAACAAGAGAGAAAGAAATAACAGAGCAAAAATGGAGATACTGTCACAACTATGGAAATCATTCTGCTTAGTCTACAAATCATTCTACGCACTCGCAGATCTGAGCGCGACAACCTCAGTGAAGGTGAACGCGAGCTTCGACGCGGCGGCGGAGTGCGGCGACGCCGTTGATTTCCTGATCGGCGACGACTTTGAGGCGAAGCTTGCGATTCACACGCGCATAGCGAGAATGCTGTAACGAGAATCTAAACCCTTTACAATTTTTGAGTGGTTGCCCAAATTTGATTGGAAGAGACAGAGTGAGGAAGAGGAAGAGGATGAAGAGATTGTGAGGATGATAAAGATGAAAAATCTGGGCAAGGTGAAGAGGAAAGTAGGATTTAGGGACCAAATTGCAAGAGAGTAGTTCTTTTAGGGATTTAGGATTTAGGGTTCAGGGGTTTAGATTTTAGGGTTTAGGGTTTAGGATTTTAGGGTTTAGGTTTTTAGGGTTTTTAATATTTTTAAGGACTAAATTGAAATGTTTGGAAGAGTTTTGGGACACTTTACAATATTAGGATTTTAGGGTTTTAGGGTTTAGGATTTTAGTAGTTTACTCATATAACTTCTCTCTCCTTCAAAATCGAAAATCAAAACTCTTTTTTGGTTTTTTATTACTGTTTTTTATCTTTATAACAAAAGGGAAAGATCTTAACATAAAAGAAAAAAAATTATTGAGAGATAAAAGTTAATTTTTATTTTATTTTTTTTAACAGAAAAGTTGGATAGAAATTGGTAGGATTACGTGTAAACTTTTTTGAAAATTTTAGGAATCGAAACGAAACGGAATGAAAAATACTATAAGGACCAAAATGAAACTTTAAATAAATATTAGGGATCAAAATAATGTTTGACCTTTTTTTAATACAAAACAAAAGTTCATGGTTTATTACTTTATTGGTCAAAGTGCACTTTTGGTCCCATAACTTTTGTTTAGGTTTCAATTTGGTGTCATAACTTTTTTTGTTGCACTTTTGGTCCCATATCTTTGAAAAAAGTTGCAGATTTGGTCCCGTGTCACTTTTGGTCCCATATCTTTTGATCAAGTTGCAAAATTGGCCTCATATCTTTGCAAAAAGTTTCACCGCCAACCCCATTTGATAAAAAGATATTAGACCAATTTCGCACTTGACCTAAAAATATGGGACTAATTCTGCAACTTGACCAATAGATATAGGACCAATTCTGTAATATGACCCCAAGATATGGGACCAAATCTGGAATTTTAGCAAAAGATAAGGGACCAAAAGTGCAAAAAAAAAAAGTTTATAGCATCAAATTGAGACTTTAGCAAAAGTTTTGGCCTACTTTATTTTAGTCGTAATTCATGGAGTCTGTGTCTTGATAAGTTCTTGCTTTTTAGGTTTTCGCTTTTCACTTCAGAGTGAAGATTGAAAATATGATTCTCATCCCAAATCCATTTCCCACCTAAACCTGAAAACCCCGTCAATTCAAAGGATCTCTGAGTCTTTCGGTGAACTTCGTCATCGGCGGTTGGGGGTTCTCCGCCGCAGAAGCTGCCGCATCTGCTACTTCCTTCTCCGATTCAGGTGCGTGACATAATTTAGCAACAATGTATTACTGTTATTATCGCAAATCGCTTCTCTACCTTAATGCTTTTATACGAACTTCACCGATTCCATTGCTGCGTGTTCTTTCACAACATAGCCCCTTCTTCCCACTAGCGCACAATTACTGTACAGAAGCCGTAGGCAATTCAGAAAAAGAGTCTTTCAGAATCAATTACCTCGTCAATAATTGTGGGTTTTCCCCAGAAAACGCATCTAGGCTTTTGAGTCAGAAGCGTGCTACTTTCCATAATTCTGAGAAGGCAGACTCTGTTCTTAAACTCTTAAGAGACCTTAATCTCTCAGATTCCAAGATACGAGATATTGTTACCAAGTACCCTACGATTCTTTCTGCGACCAACCTTCCGCTCAAGTTGGACTTTTTTAGGTCTAAAGGCGCTTCGACCTCCCAACTTACCCAGATCATGGTACTGTACCCCTTTGTGTTTACCAGAAGCCTAGAGAATCGGATAATCCCTAATTATGATTTGCTAAAAAGCATTATCCTTTCTGATGAAAGGACAATTAAATCTATCGTAAGATGGACTAATCTCATTCATGATCCTCGCCTGCAAGAGAAAATTGAACTCTTGCAAGATTATGGAGTGCCGGACTCAAACATTGCACGAGTATTTCGTATTTGGCCTAGAATATTCGACTGCAGTGTAGATTACTTGAAAAAGGAGCTAGATAAACTAAAGGATGTGGGATTTCATCCTTCAAAATCTACTTTCATAGAGGCATTAGTCACAAGAATATTTGCAAAAGAATCAACGTGGGAGAGAAAGGTTAAATTGTATGAGAGGTGGGGTTGGTCAAATGAAACTCTTCATAAAGCATTTATCAGGCGTCCTTTTTGTATGGTGGTATCTGACAGTAAAATTGAGGCAGTGATGGAATTTTTTGTCAGCCACCTGGGTTGGGACCCATTGGTGCTTGCTAAATACCCAGTACTTTTTCTTTATTCTTTGGAGAAAAGAATCATCCCTAGGGCTTCTGTTTTGCTGTTTCTTCAATCTAGAGGTTTGGTTAAGATGAAGCCTAGCGGTTGCCCCTTTGACTTGTCTAACAAGACGTTCTACCAGAAATTTGTGCTTTGCTTTAAGGATGAAGCTCCTCAGATATTGGATCTTTATGAAGAGAAATTGAATCTTTCGAGATATGACCTTTAGTTTATCATGAACATGTAGGTTTTCTCATTGTCGTGAATAGCTGTTAACTTATTGCTGCTGGGTTATCACACAAGCATATTTACAAATATTATATAATGTTTTTGGTAGTACTGGGTTAAAGTATTAGTATTCAAGGAAAGAATTGAGCAAGGAAGTGCCACTTCTTAAACTGTGAGTTACTCGTTCTGTTATGGGACTTCTTTAAACTCATGAATCCTGGACATTTGCATAGTTTCTATTCTGTTTATTTATATCAGTTGACATAGTCATTTTCACACAATTCTATCAGTCTATTTTGTTTATTTATATCAGTTCACACAATTCTATTATTACCACGCCATAACATGACCGTTGAATTTTATGTGAAATATTTGATGGTAATTTACCCTTCTGTTTTTGCTCCCTTCCATCTGTTTGGTTTGCATAAGTTGTGATTTCATTATTTCTTAGTTGTACCTATTGGCTGCTGCTTAAGATTTTTCTCTCAAGATAATAGCATTTTATTTTGTTTCTCTCATTCTATATCTTGCAGTCAATTCAAGTTTTCACATGCTTTGGTTACTTGTCCTTTAGAGTTTTGATGATTTGGAATCTTTATTGCATCTTTCTTCTCACAGCTGTTGACTCTACTTCTGGATGATTTATGCCTATTGAGATGAATTTTGAATTCTGTCAGATACATTAAGAACTACGTCATTAGTTGTTATTGGAATGTTTGTGATTCTCACCTGAAGGAAGCATCTAATGTATTATAGCCTGAGAAATTATTAAGTTGTTGGGGAGAAAAATTTAAATTCTAAGGTTTTGAAGAGCACTACTCTCTTTGAAATTATTAGGTATGGAAGTAAATGAGTGCTTGATCAAGATGCCTTATGAATAACAATTGAGAGATTATGTAGTGAGAAACTGAGAATGATTTTCTATTTCAACTCAAGGAGCTGTATATGTTTACTCAAGATGTTCATCAGAGAATTTCCCTATGGGATAATTTTGTATAATAGGAAAGCTTTAAATTGTTTATGTAACACAACAAAGGAGCTTTAATTTGTTGTGAAGTAGAAAAAGATACTTGGAAAATAAATAAAGAGTACTGCAACTAGAGCTAAGATTCTTGCATTGTTGCTTAATACAAACTTCCTAGAGGATGGATCCACTGCAGTGGGTTTCACTGCAGTGCCCCTGAAGTGTGAAATAAAAAATCCAAAACACAGTGTTTCATTAAAATGAAAACACTGCGTTTTGATTAATGATCTATTCTTTGTTTCACACTGCAGGCCACTGCAGTGAAAACCCACTGCAGTGGATCCATTCTCAACTTCCTAACTACATGGTCACTACATATTCCAAGTGTGCAAAGCATGTCTCATTCTCTTTTTGAGAAATGCTGAAATGGCTTTGTCAATGAAACATAAACACTAACACGGACACGTCAGATTCTTAGAATTACATGACATGACACGACGTATATTTATCTATATTAATAATTAAAAATCTATAAATTTTGAAGAAAACTTTAAAAATTACAATATCTATTCATAATATTTGTCAAATGTGTCATTGTTTTTCATTGTTTGTCATGTTAAAGTCACAAAAAATTCATTCTATATTTTGAAACTTATAAATATATATTGTGTGGGTATCGTACGAGTGCCGGACTCAGACACGTGTTCGACACAGTGACATGTCTTCAAAATGAAGTGTCTATGCTTTATAGGACTTAGTAAAGTTTAGAGAATGAATTTGGTTCTTATATTCATAAAAATGTTTTAGTTTGGTTTCTTGTAGTAAAATTTAGAGTAAGCTTGATTAAATCTTCATGAAAGTTAGTTAAAGTAATTTTGAAAACCCTCTTCTCTAAAATCTTTTGCTAGGGAACTGAGAATTTTTGCACAAGGTGAGATGTGATTTTATATTTGATGTACTAATAAAAATAGTCAAATCCTTACTAAATTGCAGTATAATATTTTTATAATAATAATAATACAGAAGATAGTTGGTTAATTTTATGATTTGGTCACATATCATGTAAAAAAGTTAATGTTGCTTTTAAATATTGAACCATGAGAGAAATATTTTAGGTGAAATGCTTAATTTCGTCTTTATATTATAGGATGAATTTTAATTTTTTCTCGAAATTATTGTTTGTTGTGCAGTGGTCTTCAAATGATCACTTGTGTTCCACAAACTACCTTTAAGCCTTTGGTTGTGAAGAAGTGGAGGAGGCTAATCATCAATATTAAAAATTTAAAATGCTTTTTTAGTAAATTAGCTCCCAGCGGCAAAGCATCATTCAAGCATTTCCAACCAAACATTAAAATTTTCGAAGGACATGGTAGCTTCCAGTAATCCTACCAATCTACCGAGGTTCGAATGACAGTTTAAGGTAGAATTGTACTCTTTCTTAACATTGTAGGTTCCTTCATTTGATTTAGTCCATACCAACCTGTCAACAATTCCATTTTGGGAGATCGGCATACCAATTTGGATCTTCTAGAGTACTCTTGCGGTGAAGTGAGGAGAGAGATAAAAACAATGGTAGAGAGAGAAAGTGTAAGTGGAACATTTCTTTGTTGCACATGACAGTGTGATTGTTTTGTAATGGGCGATTCTAGCGAGAAGAAAACTTCTAAACTGTTATAACTATACACAGTAACATGTTCGTAATGAATAGATTTCTTTTTGTTGGTTTGTTACAGTTATATTTCAGCAGAGGCAATCCTGTTTTTGGCACTTTCGGATATTAAATATGAACATTTTTTGCGGTGTGTATTCGAACATTAGATTCATGAGAGACTAGTATCTTTCACTAGATTTAATTTTGGTTAATAATGAATGTATTACTGAACTTGTGCTGGAAGTAGTTGACACTTTTCCTCGCGAAATATTGTGGAAGTCTAGCTTTTTATTATGCGGCAAAACACCCTTTCGTGCCCCTAACGTTTGCGGTGATTTTCAGTTATGCCCCTAACATTTCATTTGTGTCAGTTGTGCCCCCAATTAAAACGTTAGTTTCAATTATGCCCCCATCTTCGTTAGTGTACCGTTTTTCGAAACTTTTGAGCTTCGATCCGTGTTCATTTTAGTTTGTTTTGATAAATGAGTTTATGGGTACTCATTTTCAGCTCCTAAGGATTATTTTGCACATGGAAATTTTGAGAAAAATGCTTCGTTTTGCTGCATTTCGTTTTGGTCCTTTTTGGGGTTCATCGGGTCCGATTTTCTTCGGATTTGGGGCTATTTTGAGCTTAATCTTTGAAATTGATCCAAGAAATCAAGTTTGTGATGTCCAAAAATTAAAACCCATATGAAATTTGATAAAAAACGAGCTCAAATCGTGCGAAAATGGGGTTTTTTTGTGGATGATTGAAATTGGGGGCATAATTGAAACTAACGTTTCACATTGGGGGCACAACTGACACAAATGAAACGTTAGGGGCATAACTGAAAATCACCGCAAACGTTAGTGGCATGAAAGGGTGTTTTGCCTTATTATACTCCCTCTGTTTCAGGATCTTTTTGAACTCCTGACTTCTAAAAGATAATTTGTTGATTATGGTCTTGTCTCCCCATAACTAATAGCGACAGTGTTGTTTATGCACGTAAAAGCAGAATTTACTATTCGGTCTTGAATTTACACAGAATCAACTAATCAGTCTTTGAATAATTAAAAGGGTTATACTATAATGCAAAGTTTGTTTCAGGGTCATGAGATGCAATGGATTTTGAGTCAATAAAATTATAAGGCTGGACTTAAATAATAAATTTTTAAATTATTACTTATATTTATGTTTTATATCCCAAATTTTATGATATTCATATTTTAGACTTAAGGTGCGTTTGGATTGGGAAGTTAAGTTAAAGGAGGATAAATGAATGAGAGAGGTAATAAAGGAGAGGTAAAAGATTTGTGTTATAAAGGAAGTTTTTAGTAAATGTTGTTTGGGAAAATGAGAGATAAAAGAGAAATTATGATGTGAAATTATTTTAAAAGGTATGTAATGATTGTGGTGGTTTGAAATAATTGTATTGGTATTTTAAATTTGTATAGAGGTAAAAATGGTAAAAATAAAGGAGAATAAATGAGTGTTATTTTGGTGTTAATAAAATAGTATGATATAATGATTGCCTCGAAATTTGTGCTAAAGGAGAAGTTAATAGAGGAGATTTTTGGAGTGGTGAGGTAAAGGAAGATGAATGTGTGAATGTGGGACCAAAATGTAATTTTTGAGTACTAAATTGTAAAATTTTGGAGACTATATTATATATTTTTCCTGTTTACTGTCTTAATTTTATTTTAAAATTTTAATACTATAAAAAATATTACCCATGTATATTATAGAGAAGGGACCAAAATGTATATTTTTTGGGGCATGAATTATGTATTTTTCTAAATTTTGTTCTTCAGTTGTTGCAGAACAAAAAATATTAGCCATATATATATATTGAATGACGGACCAATATGTATATTTTTTTATATGAATTATACATTTTTTCTCAATAGTGTATAGTACAAAAAATATTATTCATACATATACGGGAAGAATGACCAAACTGTAAAGTTTTGAGATTCGAGAATTATAATTTTTTTCTTATATTGATTTTTTTATTTTTTCACCACAAAAAATTACACATATATGTGTTAGAGTAGGAACCAAACTGTAATTAAATTTTCACACCACCAAAAATATTACCTTGGAATAATTATATTAGTGCAGGAGGGACCATAATGTATATTTTTGAGATCTGATTACACTAAAAATATATTATTAAAGTTGGACTGATCTATAATTTTTGTTGTCGAATGTGATAACAAAAAACGATTACTCATATACTCAAAACCTATGAAGCATGGACACTGACACGGACATGGGACATGACACGGACACGGTGACACGCCAAACTTTCAAAATTACATGACACGACACGACATATATTTATATTAAAAATAATTAAATATTCATAATTTTATAATGAAAAATTTAAAATACAATTTTTATTCATAATTTATGTCATATCTACTATTATTTTATTTTGTCTGTCATGTTAAAGTTATAAAAAATTGATTTATATTCTAAAATTTGTGAATATGTGTCGGTCGGTGTCATACGGGTATCGGACACTGACACGTGTCTGACACGGCGACACACCCTCAAAATGAAGTGTCCATGCTTCTTAGCTCGAAACAGAAGACGCTAAATTATAACAAACAACAAAAAATATCATTAAAGTTTTGGGAATTGAATTATATTTTTTTTTCTATTTTGAATTTTGTTTTTTTATTTTTACACTTCAAAAAATATTACTTATATATAGGCCAAAGTCTTATTTTGGTCCCTCAGTTATGCTAATGTTCCAAATTGGTCCCTCAGTTATTTTTTGTCTTAGAGAGAGTGGACCAACTGTGTCAAATTTTGGAAAACTGAGGGACCAATATGGAACGAAAAATAATTGAGGGACCAAAATAGGACTTTGGCGCTTATATATATACTGGAGGAAGGACCAAATTGTAAAGTTTTGGGGAATTAATTATATATTTTTTCCCATTACTTTAAATATGTTCATAAATTTTTAAACCACAAAAAATATTACTCATATATATACTGTAGGAGGGACCAAAATCTATATTTTTTGGGTCTTGATTATATATTTTATCTCATGGATCAAAATGTAATGTAAATAACATGGACTTAATTACTTTATTTTAAATTTTGACTCTTAAAAATATTATTAAAATAATTGAAAAAATAGAGGAAGGAATACCAATTTATCAAAAATTATATATTTTGATGACTCAAGTATTGACTTATTGAGTTGGTATAATTTCAAGGACTAAAATCATTTTTTAAGTAAATTAATATAAATATAATATAATATAATATAATATAAGAGAGAGAGAGAGGTGTGAGTAAGAAAAGATGAATGGAGGGAGAAAATTGTAGGATAATAAATAAAAATATTTTAATATGTAATTTACAAATATGCCCTTTGAGTATTTTATTATTTTATAGTAAAAAGTAAGTAATTATAGGTAGTTGAGTAGGGATATGTTAGTAATTTGAGAAGATAAAGGAGAGATAAAGAAGAAAAATAAAGGAGGGAAAGATAACTATGAAGCAAACAAGATTTTTTACTGTAGCTCTAGTATTAAAGGAGTATTGAGAGATAAATGAGAGATAAAGGAAGATAAAGGCCCATCGAAACACACCCTTAGGTTAAATTAAAAAGGTTAAATCGCAGATTACCCCCTGAACTTTGGGTCACTTGTGATTTATCTCCCCTAATGTTTCAAATGTTGCAAAAGAACTCCTAAACTTCTCATCTTGTGCACAAAAGCCCCCTCTGCCCAACGCACGTCGATGCGTCTTCCAATTCCGAGGAGAATACATCCGACAACGATCTCAAGGCTTGGGATGCCGATTTTGTTAGGGTTGATCAGGTTGTGCTGTTTGATCTTATTTTGGTGAGTCTTTGTGTTGTGATTGATTGATATTTTTAATTAGCTTTTTATGCTATTCCTTGTTTTCTAGGTTCTGGTCTGTCTGTTAATTGAGTTGATTGTTAGGGATTTGGGGAGATGCTGATTATTGCTTTGTCTTGTTTGCGATTAACTCATTTGAAGGGGAGGGTAATTGTGATGCTTTGTGGATCTTGATGTGCTTGGGATTGGAAATTGTTTTAGTTTTATTCATAGTTTACGGGTTGTTTCAGTTTTATTCACGTGCTTCTTGCAGTATTTGATCACCTTCGCCAAGATCTTGCTGTAACGTTGGGCAGAGGGGGCTTTTGTGCACAAGATGAAAATTTAGGTGTTGTTTTATAACATTTGAAACATTAGGGGAGGTAAACTTGACTCAAAGATCAGGGCTAATTTGCAATTTAACCTAGGTCTAAAATATGAATATCATAAAATTTGGGATTAAAAATAGGGTGAATTACACTTTGGTACCCTATGGTTTGATCCTATTTCACTTTGGTACCCTGTGGTATTCTCCATTAACACTTTGGTACCCTTTGGAGCTATTTTGTAATTTTAACCATAACAAATTTTGCAAAAATTACATATTGACCCCAAAAATTTTCAAAAAATTACAAATAGGTCCCTAAATACATATTATCTAGGGACTAAAATGAAAAATTTAAATGTTTTGCTCATGTTGAATTTTTTTCTTAATAGTATGACCACACATCCAAAGAAGCATTCTCATTTCAATCACGTTGAATTTTTGCTCATGTTGCCCTTTTATCGCCCAACATTTAGTACCATACAATAGAACGAGTCTTCTTGTATATGTTCAGTGAGTACATCCAATATCACATTAAAGAGGTACGGCTCAGAGCGGAGCCTTGATGAAGTCCTATGATAATAGGAAAATCGCTCGTCGCTCCACTCTGTGTTCTCACACAAGTTGTGACCCCATTATACATGTATTGAATCGCTCGTATATAAGCCACCTGAACTCCTTTCTTCTCGAAAGCCTTCCATAAAACATCCCTTGGTACTCTATCATAGGTCTTTCTAAATCGATGAAAACCATGTAAAGATCCTTATGAGCGCTCTGATATCTTTCCATCAATCTTCTCAGTAAATATATGACTTCTGTGGTAGACCTTCCTGACATGAAACCAAATTGATTCTCAGAAATACATGTCTCAGCCCTCACTCTCCTCAAATAATCTTCTTCCATAATTTCATAATATGACTCATGAGTTTGATCCACCTGTAGTTCCCACAATTCTGTATATCTCCCTTGTTTTTGTACACAGGAATAAGGGTACTCTTCCTCCATTCATCTGGCATGTTCTTGGAACGCAAAATCACATTGAAAAGTTTGGTTAACCAGCTCACCCTCTTGCTTCCTAAACTTTTCCACACCTCAATTGGTAGATTATCCGGTCCAACTGCTTTCCCATTATCCATCCTTCTCAAAGCTTGTACCACTTCCTGCTCTTGAATTCTACGATAAAAACTGTAGTTGATGTCCTCTTCATTACTTATTCCATTTGAATTGTAACATGTCGTCTGTCCCTCGTTGAAGAGTTTGTGAAAATAATTCTTTCATCTATCTTGAATGTCATGATCCTTAACCAAGATTCTACCCTCTTCATCCTTGATGTATTTCACTTAATCGCTATCTCTTGTCTTAGGCTCTCTACTCTTAGCAAGTTTGAAGACTTTTCTCTCTCCATCTTTAGTCCCGAGAGCCTGATAAAACTTTTCATAAGCTTGGTTTCTTGCCTCAGCCACTGTCTTCTTAACATCTTTCTTAGCTGCTTTATAATTCTGCCAGCTTTCCCTATTTCTTGTAGCTTATAAACGATTTGGTCAACTGATCAAATTTATGTATAAAAAATTACAAATTCAATACAAATTAAAGGATCAAATAATAGAAATTTAATACAAATTTAGAACAAATTCAGAGATAAAAAAGTATTAAATTAGTTTAAATTTAAGGACCAAATAGTATTAATTTAGTACAAATTTAGGGATCATAAAGTATAAAATTAATTTAAATTCAGAGACCAAATTGTTACTACTCACTAAGGACCAAATAGTTGATAATTGAAATATTTCAGAGCTCAAATCGTGTATTTTGATTACTCAGGGATTGATTAATTGATTTGTGTAAATTCAAGGACCAAATAATAGATTTTCTCTCTAATAAATTATTCACACGTGTTAGTATCGTTCATAGCATAGAACGTCCGTTTTGCGATTTCTTCTAATTTTCCAGAAGTTTTTAGGGTTTTCAATTTTGCAAGCAATGGTCGTATTGTATCGCTTTTTTCAGATACGCATTACCTAATCGATTTTCGGATTGAAAGATCGATTCTCGTCCCAAATTCATTTCCCTCCTAAACTCCCATCAATTCGTAGGATCTATAATCTTTTCATCATCAACATTCACTTGCAATCACACACACACTCCAGAGTAAGAATCTTTCACAGCGAACTCAGATTCCGTATCTGCTGTTTCCTATCGCGTCTTTCTCAAGTTCACGAGGAACTCAGATTCAGGTACGTCACATTATCGACAATGTATGGTTGTTATCGCAAATCGGTTCTCTACCTTAAGGCTTTTACACGAACTTCACCAATTCCATTGTTCCGTGTTCTTTCCCAACATAGCTCATTCTTCCCACTAGCGCACAATTACTGTACAGAAGCCATAGGCAATTCGGAGAAAGAGTCTTTCAGAATCAATTACCTCGTCAATAATTGTGGGTTTTCCACTGAAACCGCATCGAGGCTTTTGAATCAGAAGCGTGTTACTTTCACTAATACTGAGAATGCAGACTCTGTTCTTAAACTCTTAAGAAACCTCAATCTTTCAGATTCCAAGATACGAGATATCGTTACCACGGAGCCTATGATTCTTTCTAAGACCAACATTTTGCCGAAGCTGGAGTTTCTTAGGTCTAAAGGCGCTTCAACCTCCCAACTTGCTCAGCTCTTTGTCCGTTACCCCTTTGTCGTTCTCCTCAACCTCGAGAATCGAATAATCCCTAATTATGATTTGATGAAAAGCGTTATCCTTTCTGATGAAAGGACCATTAAATCTATCGTAGGATGGGCCGATATAGTCCGTGACAAGCACCTGCAAGAGAAAGTCGAGCTCTTGCAAGGTTATGGAGTACCTGACTCAAACATTGCAAGAGTATTTCGTCAGTGGCCTAGAACATTGAATTACAGTGTAGATCACTTGAAAAAGGAGCTAGATAAATTAAAGGATTTGGGATTTTATCCTTCAAAAACAACTTTCACAGTGGCATTATGTGTAAGAGTATTGGCAAACGAATCAACGTGGAAGAGAAAGGTTAAATTGTATGAAAGGTGGGGTTGGTCTGATGAAACTCTCCATAAAGCATTTATCAGTGGTCCTTTCTGTATGGGGACATCTGACAGTAAAATTGAGGCAGTGATGGAGTTTTTTGTCAACCACCTGGGCTGGGACTCATTGGTGCTTGCTAAATACCCAGTACTTTTTAATTATTCTTTGGAGAAAAGAATCATTCCAAGGGGTTCTGTTTTGCTGTTTCTTCGATCTAGAGGTTTGATCAAGAATAAGCCTAGCAGTAGCCCCTTTATAATGTCTGAAGAGAATTTTCACCAGAAATTTGTGATTTCCTTTAAGGATGAAGCCCCTGGGTTGTTGAAACTTTATGAAGAGAAATTTGATCTCTCAAGATAATATCATTTCATTTTGGTTCTCTTATTCTATATCATGCTGTCAATTCAAGTTTGAACCTCCTTTTTTGAGTTTTGATAATTTGGGACCTATATTACATCTTTCTCATGGTGTTGCAGCACAGATCTTGACTATACTTCTGGATGATTTATTTGTGTTGAGATGATTTTGAATTCTGTAAGATACATTATGAACCACAGTATTAGTTTGTGGAATGTTTGTGATACTCATGGGAATTGTTTGGGAAGTGGGGATGGTCCAATGAAACACTTGTTATAGCATTTATCTAGAATCCTTTCTGTATGCTAACATCTGACAGTGAAGTTTAGGCTGTGATGGGCATTTTTATCAACAAAATGGGTTGGAATTCAATATTCCTTGATGCTTGCTCATTTCCCATTGCTTCTTCAATGTTCTTTGGAGAAGAGAATCATTCCTAGGGCTTCTGTGTTGCAGTTTCTTCAATCTAGAGGCTTGATTAAGAAGGTGGCTAGCAGTACTCCCTTTATAATCCCTGAAGAGAAGTTCCAGTAGAAATTTGTGAATTCCTTTAAGGATCAAGCCCTCGGTTATTGAAACTGTATAAAGAGAAATTGAATCTCTCAAGATGATAACAGTTTATTTTGTTTATCTTATTCTGTATCATGCATTCCATTCAAGTTTTCACATGCTCTGGTTACTTTGCCTTTTGAGTTCGGATAATTAGGAACCTACATTACATCTTTCTCAATGTCGTTGTAGCACAGGTTTTCACTCTACTTCTGTATGATTTATTATGTTGAGATGATTTCGAATTCTGTTAGATACATTAAGAATGTTTTGTGATTCTCACCAGAAGGAAGCCTCTGAATTGTTATAGCTTGACAAATTATTATGTCACTTGACTCACTTCTAATCTGATTTTAAAATTAGCATATGAGGAGCAAAATATTAAATTCCACGAGGCACTACTCTGTTGTATGACTTTTTTTTTTAAAAAAAATTGAATTGTGGAATTTCTATTGGTTCTGCCTGTTATTGTTTTACTAGTTCAATAAATTGCTTTTTTTTTTTTGGCTTCTTGAAAGATTTTATGTATTATTGTCCTTGTAACTTGAGATTTGAAATTGAAGATGCAAGTAGATGATAAAATCTTATCGTTGTGTTATCGTGCCCCTCTTTTATTTGGCTTTGTATAATTTGTGATGCCATTTTCAAACTTTTTCATAATTCCTCATTTGTTGCCCATTAACGAAATTCTGGGAGTTTATTAACTATTTCACAGATTTATGTATCAATTTTAGAAGTGACCAGTGTCTTGAGAATTTCTTATAGTGTTAGAACTGTTGTTTTAACATTTTATGTTGGAGATTTGATGACCAACCTGGTACTGATGTTATTATGTATCTGCTGCTTCAAGTCATGATCTCTGGTGTTATTTATGTTCTTAGTTCACAGAAGGGTGCTTAATTCTAGCAGTGACCAGTGTCTTGAGAATTTCTTATAGTGATAGATCTGTTGTTTTAACATTTTGTGGTGGAGATTTTATGATCAACTTGGAAAGAGTATTGTAGAACACAACACAAATTGTCATTAGAAGAAAGGATGGAACTACACAACACTCTTGATTCAATTGAGCTGAGCAGGAACACAAAATAGTTAACCATATCAAGAAATTGGTCTTGCAGGGAAACAAAATAAATTTAGTGAATTAACAATTTGATCCCTAAAATATCACCAAATTAATAACTTGATTTCAGAAAAATTAAAATTTAGTTTCTATAGATGCTGAAAATAATTAGATGCGTAAGGGAGAGCCGACGAGGTCTGAGCAGAAGATGAGGAAATTTGCCAAAAGTACTTATACCAACTGTCAATTTCGTCTTTAATATATTTTTTTTTATCAATTTTGTTCACAGTGTTTTACATTTTGGTCAATTTTATCCTTTGTCTAAGTTCTTTCAATAAATTCACGACAGACTGCATCTTATTTGTTAATCTGAATTAGAATTTAAGGTTTTTTTTTCTATCAATTTTACATTATATATCATTAGCCACATAGATACCGTCGTTAATATCTGGCTGAAATAAGAACAAAAGATAAAATTGACTAAAATTTAAAACATTAGAGACGGAATTGGCTGCAATAACAGAATGGGGACCAAATTGACATTTGGTGTAAAGATTGGGACAAAATTAGTGTTTTTGCCTTTTTGTTTTTTATTACTTTTTGATCCTTATAATAAAAGGGAAAGATCTCTAATTGGAATAAAACAACCTTTGGTAGCATTAATAATGAAATTGTTACCCTTCAGGATCAATTAGCTTCAATTCAACAAGGGGTGGGTAATTTAGAGGTTAACGTTAATGAAATAAATATAAGAACCAAATTGGAATTTCTTCTTGATTGTGAGGAGACGCATTGGGCCCAGAAAGCTCGACAGTTATGGCTTGTTGAGGGTGATCGCAATACCAAGTATTTTCATGCAGTGGTTAATAAGAGACGTATTCAGAATCGCATTACCCAGATTAGGGACATGAATGGAAACTGGGTAGATGACTATTCAGTAATTGAGGGTATGGCACTTGATTATTTCAGTAACATCTTTTCTAGTTTGGGAGAGATCCCTGGGTCCTCTATTTCGTTTGAGCTCCAGCAACTGAATGTTCCGTGTTTGGATCAGGCAGATTTGTCTCATTTGGGGACCCCGTTTACCCCTCAGGATGTAGAAACAACAGTCTTTCAAATTAGGAAAGATAAAGCGCCTGTACCTGATGGTTTTCCGGCCTTGTTTTTTCATCATTTCTGGGACCTTGTGAAAGTAGATGTAGTAAATGCTGTTCTTTTTTTCTTCAATCGGGGTTTTCTCCTCAAGGATCTCAACAGGACTTTCATTACTCTCATCCCGAAAATTCCTGTCCCTAACACCTTTAAAGATTTTCGGCCTATTTGGTTGTGTAACACTGTTTATAAAATTATTTCCAAATGCCTGGTTAATCGTCTCCAGCCTATTATGGATAAGGTGATCACTCCTTTTCAGAATGGCTTTGTTAAGGGTCGGTCAATCTCGGATAACTTGATTCTGGCCTCAGAACTGTTGACTTTCATTCAGAAATGTAAGAAGCGCAAGAAGTTTTGGTGTGCTCTCAAGCTTGATATTGCTAAAGCTTATGACAAAATTTCTTGGCCTTTCCTCGAAAGTGTTCTCAGGAGAATGCATTTCCCGGAACATTGGATCAATGTTTTGATGAGCTGTGTTCGTTCGGTCTCCTATACCCTTTTGTTTAATGGTCAGAAAGCAGGGTCTTTCCAACCGAAATGTGGGTTGCGTCAGGGTGATCCTCTTTCTCCTTATCTTTTTCTTCTGTGTGCTAATATTTTGTCATGTAAGTTACTGGAGTTGGAAGAGCAGGGGAAGATCAAAGGAATTGCTTTTGGTCATCGCTGCCCCTCTATCACTCATCTTATGTATGCAGATGATACTCTCTTGTTTTTTCAACCCACCCCGGAGGCTTGTGGTCATATTTCGAACTTACTTCAGTGGTACGCTAATTTATCCGGACAGTTGGTGAACAAGAATAAGTCGCGTATGATTTTTTCCCCTAATGTTCCTCGGTTGCATAAGCGGTTCTTAGCCTCCTCCTTAGGCATGAGCTATTCACCCAAACTGGGTCGCTATCTGGGTATGACTCTGGATTACACTCAGAAACCTGTGGATATGTATCAGGAGCTGCTGGATCAATTTAGCAATAGGCTTGCAGGTTGGAAATCCAAAATTCTATCTCAGGCAGGTCGCCTCACTCTGATTAACTCTGTTCTTCAAAGTATTCCTCTCTACCAAATGTCAGTTTTCCAGCTCCCTAAGTATGTGGCTCAGAAGTTTGACTCGGCAGCTGCAAATTTCTTTTGGGGTTTTAGAAAGGACAAGCCTGCTATGCATTTGTCAGCTTACTCCAATCTTTGTCGGCCTAAGAAACTTGGGGGTCTTGGTCTTAGGCGTTTCCATCTGATGAATCAAGCGCTTCTGGCCAAGCAACTTTGGAATGTCTATAAAAAGGAGGACTCTCTTTGTAGTAGATGGATTGTTGGTAAATATTTTCGCGGTTCGATCCTTAATGATGACGTCCCTACAACACAACTCTCAAGGGCATGGAAAAGCATCATTAGTAATCGGGCTCTTATCCAGGATTCTCTTAGATGGAATGTGGGGGTTGGTGATCGTATCCAGCTTGGTTCCAAATTTTGGTGGCAGCCTCTTCCGTCTTTTCCTGATTCCTTTCAAACAATTAAGGATCTCCGGAATACCTCCACTGGCCTGTGGGATCGGTCAAGCTTACTTCAATGTTTTGACTCATTGACTGCTGACAACATTTTATCAACTCCTGTCTCTCTTTGTAACGTCCCAGACTCTCTTACATGGTCCTCTGCCCCTAACGGGGTCTACACAGTAGCCCAGGGCTACTCCCGGCTGCTCTCTTCACAAGCAGCCTTGATGTCCAATCGTTTGCACGGCTTTCGATGGGATGTCTTTTGGAAGATTAAAGTTCCTGCGAATATTCTCCTTTTTGTCTGGCGACTATGTCACTCAGCTCTCCCTGTTGTGTTGACTCTTCAATAACATCATGTGCCTATCCAAGCTGGATATGTTTTTGTGATGGCCTGACAGAGGATTATGATCATATTTTTATGAAATGCACTTCCGCTAGAGCAATTTGGTTCGGAGCCATTACTGGTGTGGCGAGTGCTCTTAATCTCTTTGATTCTGTTACGGCTTGGATTCAAGAGCTTGTGGAGCAATCCTTCCTTTTGCAGGCAGGCGATTCTGATCATATCCGGCGGGTTTTCTTTGTTCTTCATGCCATTTGGACTACCCGGAATAAGTGCCTGTTTGAAGGATGGCAGCCTGATCCTCTCTCTCTGATACATCAGGTTAATGCGAGATGGAGGAATTTTGTTTCTGCGCACCAGGTGCCCAGTTTACCTCGAAATTCTGGATTTAGAAGAAATTTGTCGCCGGATTGGCCGCTCTGTCATCCTGGTGAGGTGCAAGGTTTTGCTTTATTTCTTTTAACTTGCAAACTCAAACGCACTACGAGGATTTACTGGCTTGGTTTCTTAAATTCTCGGTGTTATTTCCTCGGGAAGCGTTCCAAGCCCCAGAACATGGATACGAATCTATTCAATCTTCTCGTTTGCAGGGATATCTTAATGCCACATCAGTCTTTCCTTGGTAATGATGTCACTATTGCTTCTAACAAACCAGGAATTGTTCAGCAGGTGAAGAAATGGGAATCTTCCAAGGGCCTCATCCAACCGGTGGTTAGAGATTTGGAAATCCTTCTCCCTAATGGTTTCTCAATCAGGCGTCATTCCCTATCGGTGAAAGACTTTTTTATGTATTTTACTGCTTTGGCTCCCTTACCCTTAGTTTCGCTAGGTATGGACTTCTTTTTTGTTCGCTAGCTTTCTGTTTGTATCATCAAAAAAAAAAAAATCTTAACATAAAGAAAAAAAAATTGTTGAAAATGAAAGTTAGATTTTTGTTTTTGTAACAGAAAAGCTGGATAGAAATTGGTTAGGCATTATCTGTGAACCTTTTTGAAAATTTTAAGAATTAAAGTAGAACGAAAAATATTTTGAGTCCGGGGAAGTCCTCGTGTTCTACCAGCAATTTCATCCGACCACTGCACGAAACATTTGTTGCTCATGGTTTATTTTAGTCGTAATTTATGGAGTCCTGTGTCCTCAGATTGCTTTTTAGGGTTTCGCTTTTCACTTCAGAATGAAGATTGAGAATTGATTCTCATCCCAAATCCATTTCCCTCCTAAACCTGAAACCCCGTCAATTCGAAGGATCTCTGAATCTGATATCGTCCACTCCACAATAAGAATCTTTCACAGCGAACTTCGTCATCGGCGATTGGGGGTTTCGCTAGGAACTCAGATTCAGGTGCGTGGCATTATCAATAATGTATTACTGTTATCGCAAATCGTTTCTCTACCTTAATGCTTTTACACGAACTTCACCGATTCCATTGCTGCGTGTTCTTTCACAACATAGCCCATTCTTCCCACTAGCGCACAATTACTGTACAGAAGCCATAGGCAATTCAGAAAAAGAGTCTTTCAGAATCAATTACCTCGTCAATAATTGTGGGTTTTCCCCAGAAACCGCATCTAGGCTTTTGAGTCAGAAGCGTGTTACTTTCACTAATTCTGAGAATGCAGACTCTGTTCTTAAACTCTTAAGAAACCTCAATCTTTCAGATTCCAAGATACGAAATATCATTACGAAGTACCCTATGATTCTTTCTGCGACCAACCTTCCGCTCAAGTTGGACTTTTTTAGGTCTAAAGGCGCTTCGACCTCCCAACTTACCCAGATCATGGTACTGTACCCCTTTGTGTTTACCAGAAGCCTAGAGAATCGGATAATCCCTAATTATGATTTGCTAAAAAGCATTATCCTTTCTGATGAAAGGACCATTAAATCTATCGTAGGATGGACCAATCAAATCCGTGATCCTCGCCTGCAAGAGAAAATTGAACTCTTGCAAGGTTATGGAGTGCCGGACTCAAACATTGCAAGAGTATCTCTTCAGTGGCCTAGAATATTGAATTGCAGTGTAGATCACTTGAAAAAGGAGCTAGATAAATTAAAGGATTTGGGATTTCATCCTTCAAAAACAACTTTCACGGAGGCATTATGTGTAAGAGTATTGGCAAAAGAATCAACTTGGAAGAGAAAGGTTAAATTGTATGAAATGTGGGGTTGGTCTGATGAAACTCTCCGTAAAGCATTTAGCAGGCGTCCTCTCTGTATGGTGGCATCTGAGAGTAAAATTGAGGCAGTGATGGAATTTTTTGTCAACCACCTGGGTTGGGACTCATTGGTGCTTGCTAAATACCCAGTACTTATTAGTTATTCTTTGGAGAAAAGAATCATTCCTAGGGGTTCTGTTTTGCTGTTTCTTCAATCTAGAGGTTTGCTTAAGATTAAGCCTAGCGGTTGCCCCTTTAGCTTATCTGACAAGATGTTCTACCAGAAATTTGTGCTTTGCTATAAGGATGAAGCTCCTCAGATATTGGATCTTTATGAAGAGAAATTGAATCTTTCGAGATGACAGCACTTGTTCTTTCTCTATACTTATATTATGAACATGTAGGTTTTCTCATGGTGCTGCATAGCAACTAACTTCGTGCTGCTGGGTTCTTTATTTGTGTAAAGATGAATGCAGAGTTTGTCTGCTACATTATTCGATGAGTAATTGTTTGTGGAATCTTGGTGATTCCTGCCATAGATAAACCTCTGAACTTATGTAGTTAGACATAATATTGTAGGATGTTTTTGGTAGTAATGGATTAAAGGATTAGTATTCAGGGGAAGAATTGAGGAATGGAAGTGTAACTTCTTAGACTGTGAGTTTCTCATTCTGTTCTTGGACTTATTTAAACTCATGAATCCTGGAAATGTCCACTGTTTCTTCTGTGTTTATTTATATCAGTTGATACAATTCTGTTAGTCATTTCCAAACTTACCACTATAACATGTGCATTGAATTTTATGTGAAATATTTGATAATTGACACTAATTTACCCTTTTGTTTGTGCTTCCCTCCATCTGTTAGGTTTGCATAATTTGTGATGTCATGTCATGCTCAAACAAAATGACTGCTTGCCATGGTTTGTTCATTTTTTCTTAGATATACCTGTTTTCTGCTGCTTTAGATTTTTGTTTAAAGGTTGCTACTTATGAGTTCACAGCTTTCAAGCTCCTGCTTCACAGAGGGGGAGACTTTTGATTTAAGCACTACTTGCTGACTTTGTAGTTCCATACACATGATTTTAAATTATTAATTGTGGAAGAACATGAGTGGATGATCAAGATGTCTTGTGAATAATAAGAAAGAGGATATATAATTAGAAACTGAGAATGGTTTGCTATCTCATTTCAAGAAATTTGTGAATTCCTACGAAGATGGAGCTCCTAAAGTTATTGAAACTCTATGAGGATAAACTGAGTCTCTCAAGATAATAGCATTTTATTTTGTTTCTCTCATTCTATATCTTGCAGTCAATTCAAGTTTTCACATATTTTGGTTACTTGTCCTTTAGAGTTTTGATCATTTGGAATCTCTATTGCATCTTTCTTCTCAAACTAAATACCCAATACTTTTTAAGTATTCTTTGGAGAAAAGAATCATTGCTAGGGCTTCTGTTTTACTGTTTCTTCGAGAGGTTTGGTTAAGATTAAGCCTAGCGGTTGCCCCTTTAACTTTTCTGACAAGACGTTCTACCAGAAATTTGTGCTTTGCTTTAAGGATGAAGCTTTTCAGATATTGGATCTTTATGAAGAGGAATTGAATCTTTCGAGATGACAGCTCATTTTCTTTCTCTTAATTTATATCATGAACATGTAGGTTTTCTCGTTGTCGTGAATAGCTGTTAACTTATTGCTGCTGGGTTCTCACACAAACATTTTTGCAAATATTATAAAATGTTTTTGGTAGTACTGGGTTAAAGTATTAGTTTTCAGGGAAAGAATTGAGCAAGGAAGTGCCACTTCTTAAACTGTGAGTTACTCGTTCTGTTATGGGACTTCTTTAAACTCATGAATCCTGGACATTTGCATAGTTTCTATTCTGTTTATTTATATCATTTGACATAGTCATTTTCACACAAATCTATCAGTCTATTCTGTTTATTTATATCGGTTCACACAATTCTGTTATTACCACGCCATAACAGAACCGTTGAATTTTATGTGAAATATTTGATGGCAATTTACCCTTATGTTTTTGCTCCCCACCATCTGTTTGGTTTGCATAATTTTTTATTTCATGACATACTCAAACAAAATGAGTGTTTGCGATGGTTTGTTCATCATTTCTTAGATGTACCTATTGGCTGCCGCTTAAGATTTTTCTCTCAAGATAATATCATTATATTTTGTTTCTCTCATTCTATATCTTGCAGTCAATTCAAGTTTTCACATGTTTTGGTTACTTGTCCTTTAGAGTTTTGATAATTTTGAATCTCTATTGCATCTTTCTTCTCACAGCTGTTAACTCCACTTCTGGATGATTTATGCCTATTGTGATGAATTTTGAATTCTGTCAGATACATTAAGAACCACGTCATTAGTTTGTGGAATGTTTTTGATTCTCACCTGAAGGAAGCCTCTAATGTATTTTTTTTTTTTTTATACACGCCTCTAATGTATTATAGCTTGAGAAATTATTATGTAGTTTGGGAGCAAAATTTAAATTCTACGGTTTTGAAGAGCACTACACTGCTTGAAATTATTAGGTATGGAAGTAAATGAGTGCTTGATCAAGATGCCTTGTGAATAACAATTAAGAGATTATGTAGTGAGAAACTGAGAATGGTGTTCTATTTCATAATAAAAAAGATAGTTGTATAATTTTTTATGATTTGGTCACATATCATGTAAAAAAGTTAATGTTGCTTTTAAATATTGAACTGTGAGAAATATTTTCGGTGAAATGCTTAAATTGGTCCTTATATCATAGGATGAATTTTATTTTGGTCTCAAAATTATGGTTTGTTCTGCAGAGGTCTTTTGTTGATCACTTAGAGTGAATATCCTCAATTTTTTTATTGTAGAAAGAAAAGAAAACGACATTAGGGAAAAATAGATACATTAAAAAAAATGGCATTTTTTAATTATTATTTTTTTCTTTCCCTAAGGCAATAAAATTGACAAAATTTATCCTAGAATTGAATATTGGAATAAAATAGATAAAGTTGGTCATATTTTTTTTTTGTTTTAAGAATCGATTTGACTTTATTTATTAATGTTCTTAACTAGGCAGAGAAAAAACTCTAAGGGTTTACACAATTATGAAATTGTTGCATTCGGACTTGAAACGAGAGATATATAATTAATTTTGTTTATTTAATTATGAAACGAGCTGTTCACTTTCGAGACTTGCTTTGACATAATTTGTTGACGACTCATAGCTTTGGATTCATTGCATTCGAACTTGGAACGAGAGGAATATGATCACATTCAATAGTTTGAGACTAATTTAAGAAATTATAAAAATATGTAAGGCTAATATGAAATAAATGATATATTTAGAACCAAATCAAAATCTACCTAATACATTTAGGACCAATTTAAGATTTTGTCCTTTTTTTTAACTAAATAAATTAAATTAACATTAACAAAGTACAAAATGAGTGTCAAAATCTAATGATAAAATATTAAAAAAAGTTCTAAAACTAAGGAAGATCTCTTCTTCTTGTTGTTAAACTAGGGGTTTTCTCATCTATCCGTGTAACGGTCTAGGCGAAGACTAGTCCTATTTAGACTTCAAAGACGAAACGGTCAGAGCTCTCCCAACAATGTCAACTTTAAGAATCGAATTTGGGTCCTCTCCTTAAAGTGTAGCGCGCCAAATTGCTACACCAAACACTTGTTGGTTATGGAAAATTTTTTATAGTACGTAAATTTATGCTAAAATTAAGATTTAGTCTTTTTCAAAATAATATTATAATTATTTTTTTTTAATATTTAATTTCCAATAAAATTGATTATTTAATCTTTAATATATTATCTAAAAAGGTAAATAATTTATCTATTACAAAATTTAAAATTAAATTTAAGCTTTTAATATTTAAGGTAAATTACACTTTAATACCCTGTAATTTGGTCATATTTCACTTTAGTACCCTGTGGTTTTAAAAGTGACATTTTGGTACCCTATGGTATTCTCCATTAATACTTTAGTACCCTGAGCTTTATTTTTGGAGCTATTTTATTATTTTAACCCTAACTAATTTTGCAAAAATTACATATCGACCCCCAATATTTTTAAAAATTTACAAATAGGTCCCTGGATACATATTATCTAGGGCCTAAAATGAAAACATTAAAAAAATTTGGGGTCAAAACATAATTTTTTGAAAAATATAAGACAGAAGATAGAATTACAAAACAGTCCCAATTTTTTTATTGTTTTTATTTTAGTCCTTAGATAATATGTATTCAAGGACCTATTTGTAATTTTTTGAAAATATTGGGGGGGGTCAATATGTTATTTTTGCAAAATTCATTATGGTTAAAATTACAAAATAGCTCCAAAAATTAATGGAGAATACCACAGAATACCAAAGTGTCACTTTTTAAACCACAGGGTACCAAAGTGAAATATGACCAAACCATAGGACACCAAAGTGTAATTTACGTATTTAACTATGAAAATATAATTTCAAAATAAATTTAAAGGTTAATAAATAATTTACTCTAAAATTATTCAAGAGTGGAGAAACAAAAGTTTACTTCAAAAAACAAAAAGGCAAAAGTATCTCTTTCGTCTTTAAACTTTTTATCAACTTCTAATTTCGCCCTTAATGCCTTTTTATAGTTAATTTCATCCATAATATTTTATAACTTGGTCAATTTTATCCTTTGCTCCGGGGGCGGGAATGGGTAGGTTCCTACATAGAGGTCTAGAGTGAAAACACAGAAAACAACAGAGAAACGAGATCAAAGCAAATAATAAGATTAAAATCAAACAAAAGAACAATCATTGGGAAGTTCTTGATAAGGTAGAAGTAAAGCACTCTAAGCAAGAACTTGGTAAGACAAGAAAACTTAAAGCGAAAGTAAATAGAAATTTGTTCTAGAGAGTTCAGAAGAATATGAGAATTCTCTCTCTCGGTGGTTCAAACTAAAAATGCTTAACCCCCCTTCTAAGGAATAAGGGGTATTTATAGAGGTGGCTTGTGATAGTGATGTTGAGAGATGGTGCTGAGCGTGAAGCGCAGGATATGAGAAGTGGAGAACGTGGGAACATGGCTCCGTAAGATACGGAAAGTGGGAAGTGAGGGAATGTGGAGTGTAAAATGTTGGAAAGTGGATGTGAGGTAACTTTCAGCTTAAGGGTTGATGAGGGAAGGTGACGTGGACGCCTTGAAAGGCAAGGAAGGAGTGTCTGAGCTTAATGAATCATTACTTCATTTACCAAAGATAACTATTTACCTTACTTACTCAAAACAATTGTGACCGAAACACAAAGAAGCCTTTATTTCAATCCTACCAAACCACACTCTCGGATTGTTCTCAGGGAAGGAGGGAGGAAGCGTCTCCCTTCCTTCACAACATTCCCTACCTTGTCTAAGTAAGGATATTGTGGGTGGCACATGGCCTATGTCAAGCCTACGTAAGATGTCTCTCTCTTATATACCCCCGCTTCTCTTAGGCGGGGATTACTCTTATGGAGGCTTCCTCCCTCTTGAAGGCTTTGGGGGTTGTGGCTTAGGGGCTTCATCTCTTGGATGCCTTGCCTTAGGAGGCTTCTGCATCTTAGATACCTTGAAGGCTTTCGTCTTTTGGGTACGTTGCCTTGGGAAGCTTCCGCCTCTTAGATGCCTTGGAAGCTATGTCTTAGAAGCTTCCGTCTCTTAGATGTCTTGCCTGGAAGACTTCTGTCTCTTGGATGTCTTCCCCTCCTTAGGTGGAGGCTTGTATCTGACACCCTCTACCCCCAAGTCTTCCTCTTGTCATGAAGATACTCAATTAATTAATTAATTAAATTAAGTAATTATAAAAATAGGAGTCATCTAGGAACATCCTTCAACTAAATTTTTTCAATTAATTAATGATATACTTTATCATGATTTACAATCTGAGTTAAAATTTGAAAATACTTTTCTATCAATTTTACATTATATGGCATTAGTCACGTAAAATCTGCCGTTAATATTTACTAAAATTGTGTGCTTAAACTCTTAATATTCACGTAATGTTTAGCTAATGTAAAGACAAATGATAAAATCGACTAAAATGTGAAATATTAGTAACGAAATTAATACTAAAAGAAATTTTGGGGATGAAATTAAAAGTTGATCTAAAGTTAAAGGATGAAAAGGCAATTTATCCAAACCAAAAGTTGAAAGATTGAGTGAAACGAATGAGTATCAGATTCAGGCGATTTGCTTTGCAGTGTCGTTTTGAGCCATATTTTCCGGCTAGGGTTTTAGTTTACAGGTTTCATCTCCGATGGCGATCAGAACAATGTGCGATTGTCATCGCAAATGGCTTCTTTACGTGAAGCCTTTCGTCAGAATCTCACGAATCCCATGGCTTCGTCTTCTTCCCTCGCAACCACAAGCACCTACTTTCGCCACAGCCGCGAGGACTTCAGAGAAGATGGATTTCAGGATGAACTACCTCGTAGACACCTGTGGATTTTCTCCAGAAATTGCTTCAAAGCTTTCTAATCGTGTCTCTTTTCTCAATTCAGAGAAGCCAGATTCTGTTCTTAAACTCTTAAGATCTCTTGATATTTCAGATTCCGAGTTACGCATTATCATCAAGAAGGCGCCTTATCTACTTTCGTGCGATCCCGTGAATACCATTTTGCCCAAGCTTGAGTTCTTCAGATCCAAAGGTGCTTCATCCTCACTGATTGCCTATGTCGTGACCTGTAACCCTACGTCGTTACACAGAAGCTTAGAGAATCATATAATCCCTTGTTACGATCTGGTGAGGAGTTTTTTTCATTCTGATGCATTGTTCCTTACATGTGTAAAACGCTATCCTAGAATAATTAGTGATAATAACCTGGCCAAGAATGTTAATGCATTGCTTGATAATGGGGTTCCTGTTTCTAGCATTGCTTTGCTGCTTAGGAATTGGCCTAAAGTATTTGGCTATAAATATGAGTTTGAGACCAAGATAGATGAAGTAAAGGCATTGGGATTTCATCCATCGAAAGTAGCTTTTATACTAGCATTTCGCATCAAAATAATACTGACCCCATCCACATGGAAAAGAAAAGTTGAATTGTTTGAGAAGTGGGGATGGTCTTATGAAACACTTATTATGGCATTTTTCAAGAATCCTTTCTGTATGCTGACCTCTGACAGTAAAGTTGAGGCTGTGATGGGCTTTTTTATCAACCAGATGGGTTGGGATTCATTGATGCTTGCTAATTACCCATCGCTTTTTCAATTTTCTTTGGAGAAGAGAATTATTCCAAGGGCTTCTGTCTTGCAGTTTCTGGAATCTAGAGGTTTGATTAAGAAGATAGCTACCTCTGCCCCCTTTATATTCTCTGATAAGAAGTTCCACCAGAAATATGTGAATTCCTTTAAGGATCAAGCCCCTCAATTATTGAAACTGTATGAAGAGAAATTGAATCTCTCAAGATGATAACATTTTATTTTGTTTATCTTATTCTGATTCATGCTCTGGTTTCTGGATGATTTATGTATGTTGAGATGATTTTGAATTCTGTCAGATACATTGAGAACCACAGCATTAGTTGTTTGTGGAACGTTTGTGATTCTCACCAGTAGGAAGCCTCTGTGAATTGTTATAACTTGACAAATTATTATGTCACTTGACTCACTTCTAATCAGATTATAAAATTAGCATATGGGGAGCAATCACAAATTTATATAATTTATCATTAAAATTTGTTTTCTTTTTTTGCCAACTCAATTGTTATCATTATTTGTGGGTGATATTAACTCAATTATTATAACACATATGTGAAATAAAATGATTAATTACAACTATCTAAGATTAATGACAAAAATCATATGAAGTCACATTTTACGGACTAAAACATGACAAATATGAAAAATTAAAGACTAAAATAGAATAAAAAAATAGTATTAAAACCAAATTGAAACTTTCCCCAAATTTTGAGGAACAAAATGAGTATTTGACCAATAACAAATAGTGATTGCGTCGAAGGATTTTGCTAAATAGTAAATAACTAAATACGGAAATAGATAGAGAGCTTATTTCGGAAATTTTTAGAGTTTTCAGTTCGCTTTCAGATTGAAGATCGATTCTCATCCCAATTTCGAAATCCATTTTCCTCTTGAAACTACTGTCAATTCGAAGGATATAAGCTTTTCATCATCAACATTCAGTTGCAAATACTCCACTCTCGCCACACTCACTCCACACTAAGAATCTTTCACAACAATTTGGGGTTCTTCGCAGAAGCTGCTTTATCCTATTCAGGTGCGTCACATTCTAAATTTACAGAATGTATAATTGTTATCGCAAATCGCTTCTCTTCCTTAGGGTTTTTACCCGAAATTTTCCAATTCCATTGCTACGTAGTGTTCTTCCACAACGTAGCCTCTTCCTTCTAGGGCACACTTACCGTACATCCATAGGCACTTCAGAGAAGGACTCTTTCCGAATCAATTATCTCGTCAATAATTGTGGGTTATCCCCAGATACCGCATCAAGGGTTTTGATTTCGCATCGTGTTTCTTTCACTAATTCTGAGAATCCAGATGCTGTCATTAAACTCTTGAGAACCCTTAATCTTTCAGATTCCAACATACGAAATGTCATTGCGAAGAGGCCTACGATTCTTTCTGCAACCACCATTTCGCTCATTGTGGAGTTTTTTAGGTCTAAAGGCGCTTCGACCTCCCAACTTGCCCAGATCATGGTAAAGGACCCCGTTGTGTTTGTCAAAAGCCTAGATAATCGGATAATCCCTAATTATGATTTGATAAACAGTTTTCTTCGTTCGGATGAAAGGACCATTACATCTATCAGACGTGGCCCCAGAATCATATCTGATAAATACATTCAACAGAAAGTTAAGGTCTTCGAAGATTATGGGGTGCCTGACTCAGGCATTGCTCGGCTATTTCGTAAATGGCCTAGAATATTCAATTTGAGTGTAGATGACTTGAAAAGGGAGCTAGATGAAGTAAAGGAATTGGGATTTCATCCTTCAAAAACAGCTTTCATAGAGGCATTAGGCACCAGAGTATTTTCAAGAAAATCAACGTGGGAGAGAAAGGTTAAATTGTATGAGAGGTGGGGTTGGTCTGATGAAGCTCTTCAAAATGCATTTATCAAACAACCTTCCTGTATGCTGGCATCTGAAAGTAAGATTGAGGCAGTGATGGAGTTTTTTGTCAACCACATGGGTTGGGACTCCTCGGTGCTTGCTAGATACCCGATACTTATTAGTTATTCTTTTGAGAAAAGAATAGTTCCTAGGGCTTTTGTTTTGCTGTTTCTTCAATCTAGAGGTTTGATCAAGAATAAGCCTAGCAGTTACCCCTTTATAATTTCTGAAGAGAAGTTCCTCCAGAAATTTGTGAATTCCTTTAAGGATGAAGCCCCTCAGTTAATGAAATTGTATGAAGAGAAATTGAATCTCTCGAGATAATAGCACATATTCTTTCTGTTAATTATATCATGAACATGGAGTTTTTCTCATTTATGAGCACGGTTTCTACTCTGTTTAATTATATCAGTTCAAACATTTCAATTAGTCCATATCAAACTGGTTATGTGTTATTATTACCTCTATAACTTGAGCATTAACTTCTATGTGAGATCTTTGATAATAGTTTAGCCTTCTGTTTTTGCTTGCCTCCATTTGATTGGTTTGCATAATTTGTGATTTCATATTAAACTTCACCCAAATGAGTGTCTGTGTTTGTTAGTTCATCATTTCTTTGATGTCATTTACCTGTTGGCTGCTCCTTAAGATTTTTCTTTAAAGGTTTTTAGTGCTGAGATCACAGCTTTCAAGCTCCTGCTTCACAAAGGAGACTTGACTCTAGCACTCTCTGCTTGCTTGGTAGATAAATATACATGATTTAATATTAGTTATGGAAGCAAATGTGTGCTTGATCATACTAATAGAAAAAGCTGAATGTTGTAGTAGACCAGTAGTTTGATCAAGGTGTGTGACTGAGAATGGTTTTCTATTTCAACTCAAGGAACTATATAATGTATGTGTGTGGACCCCAGTAGAAAAGCTCTAAATTGTTGAAGTTGTAACTCAAAGAAAGAGCTTTAATTTGTTATAGAGTTTGTCGAAATAAGGGGAAGAGTGCAACTAGAGCTTGAAAAGTTTGGAACTTGTCCTTTTGAGTTTTGATAATTTGGAACTTATATTTCATCTTTCTCATGGTGACCCTACTTATGGATGATTTATGTGTGTTGAGGAAAAATTTTATAGTAAACAAATTTTAAAGATGAAATAAAAAAATTGATATGAATTTTAAGAACCACTTTTGCCAGAATTATTAGATTAATCTAGACCCTTATTCATCTCATCGATTTCTTTTTTCATACCTAAACTTTTTTTTATAAATTAACCTACAAAAATTGTTCTTTTAATATTTATTGAATTAGACTTACTTTTACTGTTTTTTTTCTACTGGTCTCATCATACACGCAAGGATTTATCTAACATGCGTCCTTAGGACACATTTTAAGGTTTCTTCTGATTGGTTAGTAAAGTATCTCATATCTTGAAATCTACGAAAATTCGTTTAAAAGATAATTTTTAATGTTTGAAAACTTACTAATCAAAAGAAATCTTAACATGTGCCCTAAGGTACGACCTTTCATGATTTTTTTTCGTAATCAGATAATATTTCTCTTATTTTAAGTCTTAATATGATGAGAGTCATGTATTACTTTTAAAGAGTATTTTTTCAATTGAAAGAGGTTATGTTTATCTCATTTCAAGTCTGAATGTGATGAGTTCAGAGTGACATATTTTTTTTCTTTTGCCTAAGGTATCCCCAGCTTGACAGGCCAAGGACTAATCCTTTACGGATTTGTGCTCCATTTAAGGGTCTGTTGCTGGGCAATTGGTTATGTGTTTTATAAGAGTATTTTTTCTATCTAGTTGAAACTTTCAGCAAATGAGGTCAAATCGAATATCAAAAGTCAATGGATAAGATCAAATTGAACTTGAAAGTAGGTTGGGATTAAAAAGTAAAAAATTATAAAATATTGATCTCCGAACTCGTTGCATTCGAATTTGAAACGGGAGAGATATGATTAACTTCGTTTGTTTGACTCCTTTTAATATGACACTGTGCGTTTTTATTCAAAAGAAAAAAAAAACTTGGTTTGTTTAATTGTGTAACAAACAATCTGCTTTCAAGACTTAATTTGACTTCGTTTGCTGACGACCACAACTAAATAGAAAAAGTACTATTCAAAAATAACACGTAGCTCTGAACTCAATATATTCAAACTTTATGATAAATTACACTTTTGTATCCTATTTTATGGACCGATTTCATTTTGGTATCATATTCTTTCAAAAGTGACACTCTGGTACCATGTTCTTTGCACCGTTAATATTTTGGTACCCTATTCTTTCGAAAGTGACATTTTAATATGTCCCGTGTCATTATGATATAACTATATTGCCAAATAACATGGGAAAACTCGTATGTATACAACTTTATATAATAGAATAGATAACACTAACAGTATTTTTAAGTTTAAGGATGTACTTATTAGCAACCAACTGGGAAATAGGTGAGTTGGGATCCTTCAAGATTCATGTTTGTTTTGAAATTTTCATATTTGTTTTACTTTGGTCTTAAAATATAATTTTGATAGATTTTTTGGTTATTTATAACTTTGACATTTTCAATGAATCATTTATCTTTAGATTGTTGTAGTTTTAGTTGGATCCCTAGATCCGCTAAACTTGACAACTGATTGTCTTGTCAAACGAGAATGAGTTCTCTTGGATGGGTTGCAAACCTCCACGTTCATCCGTTGATATCTTGTCTATTGTTGTTTATGCTAGAGAAGTGTTGGCTAACTTTGCTTTGTTTGACTTTGTCTTGTTTTTTAATGAATTATGTTTCAGACAATAAAATAAAAGTGAATTGACAAAGATAAAAAGAAATTCATTCTTATTTATAATTTAGAGATAAAAATCAATCATAAATTTATATAATTTATCGAGTAAACTACTAAATTGGTCCCTAGATTATTGAGGCGCGACCAAATTGGTCTACAGATTAACGAAATAGGAAAATAAGTCCCCGAATTTTACAAACATTAGTCAATTTAGTTCTTCCGTGAAACTGCCGTTTGCAAACATGGTGACGTGTCCGTTAACTGCTGACGTGGCACGTTAAGTACCATGTCAGCAGTTGAAAAATTGAAAAAAAAAAAAACAAATTGTGCTTGAATTGCCACATAAGCATTAATATTTAAAAAAAAAACATTTCATCTCTTCTTCAAATTGGTCTCTTAGTTCAATTTTTTTCCCATTATTTTCAATTCCCCCACTTTTTCATCATCTTCATTCACTTTAGTCCCAACTCCTCAAAATAATATTGTAAAGTGTTCCAAAACTCTACCAAACATTCCAATTTAGTCCTTAAAAGTTTTAGAAACCCTAAACCCCAAACCCTAAAATCCTAAACCCTAAATCCCTAAACCCTAACCTAAAATCCTAAACCCTAAACCTTAAAACCCTAAAAAAAAACTACTCGCTTACAATTTGGTCCCTAAATCCTACTTTCATCTTCACCTTACCTCAAATTTATTAAATCAGATTCATCATCATTCATCATCTTCGATCTTCATCTTCGATTCAAAATGTAATCATCATACAAATTCGTTAATCCAAATTCGTTAATCATCATCCAAAATGTAATCTCAATGTCGAAATTGAAACAGGATCTAGGATACTAAACAAGATTAAAACACAAGATCCAGAAATTCGAACAGAAATCTCAGAAATTCAAACCCACCTTCATCCTAAAACCCAGAAAATTCGTTGACCTTCTGCACAAAATGCTTTAAGTGAGCAAAATGCGACCAGATCTGGGGACCAACATCATCTCGTTCCATCTAGTAAAATTTGACGAACATCATCTCGTTCCATCTAGCAAAATCCGACGAACATCATCTCGTCGGCCTGACTGTCGCAAATCTCATCTCCACCTTCTCCTCTTTCTTCTTCTCCTCAAACAACGACGACGAATCAAACCCCTCCGACAACGATATCAAGTGAAACGCGTTCATCGTCACCGCCGGCTCCTTCGATTTCGCCTCTGCAAAATCGTTTCGATTTTCTAATTTGATTCTAGTGGAGGATGGATTTTTGGAAGATGAAGATGAAGATGATGAAGGTGAAGATGATGATTTTATGAAAGGTGAAGACGATGATGATGAAGAAGATGAAGATGAGGATGAAATTAAGGTTTTGGGACCAATTTTTTTTCTTAATTCTGATTTAATAAATTTGAGAACCTAGGGACCAAATTGCAAGAGAGTGATTTGTTAGGGGTTTAGGGTTTAGGATTTTAGGGTTTAGGGTTTAGGATTTATAGTTTTAGGGTTTAGAGTTTGGAGTTTAGGTTTTAGAGTTTTTAATGGGACTAAATTGGAATGTTTGGAAGAGTTTTAGAGTTTTCTCATTTATGAGCACGGTTTCTACTCTGTTTTATTATATCAGTTCAAACATTTCAATTAGTCTTTTTCAAACTGGTTATGTGTTATTATTACCTCTATAACTTGAGCATTAACTTCTATGTGAGATCTTTGATAATAGTTTAGCCTTCTGTTTTTGCTTGCCTTCATTTGATTGATTTGCATAATTTGTGATCTCATATTAAACTTCACCCGAATGAGCGTCTGTGTTTGTTAGTTCATCATTTCTTTGATGTCATTTACCTGTTGGCTACTCCTTAAGATTTTTCTTTAAAGGTTTTTAGTGCTGTGATCACAGCTTTCAAGCTCCTGCATCACAAAGGAGACTTGACTCTAGCACTTCTTGCTAACTTGGTGTATATATAAATATATGAGCATGATTTTAAATTATAAATTATGGAAGTAAATGAGTGCTTGATCAAACGGATAAGAAAGTGAGAATGGTTTTCTATCTTATTCAACTCAATAAATTTGTGAATTTCTTTTGAGTATGAAGCTCCTCAGTTATTGAAACTATGTGAAGTGAAACTGAATCTCTCAAGAGTCAAGACAATAACATTTTATTTTGTTTCTCTTACTCTATATCATGCATTCAATTCAAGTTTTCAAATGTAATGGTTGCTTGTTCTTTTGAGTTTTGATGATTTTGAAACCTATATATTACATCTTTCTCATGGTGTTGCAGCATAACTGTTGACTCTACTTCTGTATGATTTTGAATTCTGTCACATACATTAAGAACCACAACGTTGGTTGTTTGTGAAATGTTTTGTGATTCTCACCTGAAGGAAGCCTCTGAATTGTTAGAGCTTGAAAAATTACAGTCACTTCTAATCAGATTATAAAATAAGCACATTGGCAAAGGAGTTTGGGAGCAAAATTTTTCAGTTCAACCATTCCGAAGAACACTACTCTATTGTATGACTTTTTTGAAATTTTGAATCCTGAAATTTCCATTATTTTTTTATTATTTCAAGAAGCAATTTTTCTTTATCTTTTTGATAGTTAATGTATTACTGCCACTGTAACTTGAGCATTGAAATCAATGTGAATACATGATAAGAGCTTATTGTCATTCTATTCTGTCTTGTCCCTCTTTTATTTGGCTTTCTATAATTTTTTATGTCATTTGTCAAACTTGCTCAGAATTCCTCATTTGTTGCTATTAAATAATCATTTCAACGTTAAGATCCTCTTTAGTCTTCTCTTGTTTTTGTGTCTGTTCACCTTTTAAGACTTTTTCTTACTTAAACAAAGATGTTAACCAGAAACAGTGAGACTTGGGTTAAATTCACATTTCACTCTCTCTACTTATTTGATTCATGAGAGGGGAAATACTTGTTAATTTGTTATTCAGGATGAAGTATTGGCATAGTTTCAGTGCTCCAAATTGAATAAAAATAAGAGAAAAAATATATTTTTTAATTCTTCACAGGTAGAGAGATTTTTTTAATTAAAGACTAATTCTTTCAATTTAGTTGTTTGCGTAAATTTTTTTAATATTATTTTGATTAAACTAATATAATAGTCCTTTAAATTTAATTAAAGTTTCAAATTGGTCCCTTAAATTATAATTGTGTCAAGTTGATCCTTTAAGTTTTAAAACCATTTTAAGAACAATCTTTTTTTTTTTTTAATTTTAACATAACTGTTGAGTAATGGTGTTAAATTTATACATGATCTCTCTTCTAAATTTAGTGTCAAGTTTAAAGGAGAGAAACAAACACAGACCCACTATACTCTAGTGGGAGAGAGAAACAGCCACTCATCACTCTTATTCAATGATTTGTTGAGAGTGAGAGGGTCTGTTTTGATGACAGAGGCACAAGGGGACAGAGATTTGATGCACATTTTAGGGTTTGTGGTGAAATTGCGGTATTGTTTGATGAATGATTTGTAGGTTTTGATGTATGTGGTGCTATGAAGCATGGATACTGATATGGACATGGGACACGACGCAGACATAAATACACTGACACGTCAAATTCTTAAACTTACCTAACACGACACGAGATATATTTATGTATATAAATAATTAAAAACTCATAAGTTTTGATGAAAACTTTAAAATTATAATATTTATTCATAATATATGTCATATGTGTAATTATATTTTTATTGTTTGTCATGTTAAAGTCACAAAAAATTAATTTTATATTTTGAAATTTATAAATATGTGTCGTGTGGGTATCAGACACGGACACGTGTCTGACACGGCGATACGTTCTCAAAATGAAGTGTCCATACTTCATAGATGTGGTGTCACTAGTAGTGATAGATGATGAAGATTTGAGCAAAAGAAAAAGATGATGATGATGATGATGATGATGATGATGATGATGATGATGATGATGATGATGATGATGATGATGATGATGATGATGATGATGAAGTAAAGGTTGTGTAGAGGGATGAGAATGAGATGATTATTAAGAAAATGGCTTTAAATGAATTAGACATTATTGAGGTTCTTGGTTGTGTGATTTGTCTGTATTTTGTATGTCTGAGTGAAGATTGATTATTTGGGGTCTCTTTATCTTTATAGAAAGATTTGAGGGATTTGGCCTTCGGGAGAACTCATGTATAAATTCTAACACCGTTACTTAATAGATTACTCAATAATTTAAAAATAATTTTAAAAAATAATTTTAATAGAAGATTACTTTGGCAGTTGTTGGCAAGGATCTATTTAAAATAAATAGTTAAGTAGAATTTAATAATAAAATGAATTAAGGAAAAGGATTAGTCTATATCAGAAAAGTTTTACTTTATTATCTATAAACGAAAGTAGGGTTATATCGAGGGAGCTGTCGAGGCTGGTTGAATGTACATTCCAGTAGAATGTCACAGGAGTAATCCTGCAAAAGAGACTCTGACGTTCAAGTTAGATAGTGATATCAAAGTGAGAAGGTTTTGAGTAGAAGGAATAGCTAACCTGATTTCAAGCTATTGACGGGGTATTTATAGAGAAGAGGGTTGTAGTAGGCCAACAGGCTATCATGATCCAGAATCTCAAAGCTTAGATAATAGGCATTGAGTTATTGGGAGTTGTGTAGCTAGTCCAATATATCAAAACCTACAAAAGAGGCTAGTTGGTTGAATCTACGTTCCAGTAGAATGTCACAGGGGTAGTCATGCAAAAGAGACTCTGACGCTCAAGTTAGATAATGATATCAAAGTGAGAAGGTTTTGAGTAGAAGGAATAACTAACCTGACTTAAGGGTATTGACGAGGTATTTATAGAGAAGAGGGTCGTAGTAGGCCAACTGGCTATCGTGATTATGGGGATGGGATCCTCAGAATCTCAAAGCTTAGACAATAGACATTGAGCTGTTGGGAGTTGTATAGTTAGTCTAATATATGAGGGAGTTGAGTTTCAAATATCTCAAAAATATGAAATTTACCAAGTCAAAGCTGTTATTTCAGGCGACCTTGGGAGCCTCATGGGGCTGTTGGGCGAATAGCTCCAAAATATGTATATCATTATCAGACTTTTCAATTTGAACAACAATTAGTTTTACTTGAATTGAAAATTAAATTGACGAGAGATATATTGTAATTGTTAGAAAAAGTTGACTAATTTAATTCAATAATTTAATAATAAATTTTATGTGATTTTCAATTATGATTTATTTTTTCAGTAACTTTAGATTATATATAATAAATTATATAAAATTTATTGTTAATTTATTAGATAAAATTAGTAAAAAAATTGATGAAAATATAAAATTTGGAGAATATAGTTAATATAAATAAATTTTAAAGATAAAATTAAAAATCAATATAAAATTTGGGTCAAAGGTTCATTTTGGATATAAATATATTTTCTGATGTTCATTTTGGTATTTTAGGTTTTAAAATATTTATATTGGTCATAAATGTTGGTAAAAAATTTTTATTTTAGACTTAAACTATTGAATGAGATTATCTTTCTCTTGTTTCAAGTCTAAATGTAACGAGTCCAGAGCCACTTGTTGCGTTTGAAAAGTACTTTTTCTATCCAGTTGAAACTATCAGCAAATGAGTCAAATCGGGTCTCGAAAGTGGACTGTTCATTTCACAGTCAAATAAATAAAGTTGATCAATCTTTCTCTTTTCAATTTTGACTTCAACAAATTCAAAGTTATAAGTTACCCTTAACAAGTCTTTTTTTTTCTGTCCAGTTGGAACTGTTGGCAGATAAAATCAAATCGGGAGAGAAAGAGGGGTTCAGACCAAAAAGTAAAAAAAATTATAAAATATTGATTTCAAACCACTTTTGAGTTTAATTTGACGTCATTTGTTTTCAACCCAATTGGACAAAAAAAAAATAACTTGCTAAGAGTGCTTGATCGCTCCGAACTTGTTGCATGGACTTGAAATGATATAGATATATGACCAATTTCACTTGTTTGACCGTGAAACAAGTGGTATGCTTTTGGTGTCTGATTTGATCTTATTTGTTGATGATCCCAATAGAAAATACTCTTCGAAATGACAAAAATATATCTACACTGAATAAGTTGAAACAAAAAATGAAATATTTTGTTAATATTTAGGAACCATAAAGGACCAAAATGAACATCAAGGCATATATTTAGGACCAAATGGAACCTTTGACCTAAAATTTAAAGATGAAAAATCTAAACCCTTTCTCCTTCATCTTCGTCTTCATCGTCCGGATCTTCTCTCTCGCAGAAGCTGAAGTGGAAGAACAGAAAGTGATGTTTGTTCATGAACTCTCCGGTATAACAATCTCTCAGTCAACGTCAGCATCGAATTTTCGGATAGTGTTCTAAAAGAGAAAGGTACTCTATTCAAACCTTTTTTTGTTTATGAGTGCTAATTCGATCGGCGAGTGTGTTCTTCCTTCTGTTTGAGCATCTAATCTCTCTTTTCTTTGCGTTTTCTAGCTTTACTTTCCTTTGATTTCCATAGTTTCTGTGCTTGTTATTAGTATAGGACTAACTTTGAGTGTTTCTCGAACATCAGATTTATTTTGACTAAACTTTAGATCTATTTCTGGCACCTTTAAACTCGCCTTTAAACTTTAGATCTAATTTGACGTTTGGCTATGTTATGGCATTTCTAAACCTCATTTTTATGTGGTAGTTTGCTGGTTTTGTTGGCTTTGCACTTCCTAATGTTTTGGCTCTTTAAAGTGTCATGAACATGTCCTAATTTATTGGCTTAGTGTGCTGATTGCATAGCAAGTTTTTGAGGAGTGTTTCAAGCATTTTTAGGCACTTGAAAATGTGTCAAGATATATTACCAAATTCTAATTTAAATGCTATCCATTAGAGCAAGCTTTAGGTATGGTTTATGCACTTTAATGTCTATTTTCCCACCTAAAAATCTGATTTAAGTGGCTGGGAATTAGTACATTTGGGAATGTTTTGAGCAACTGAAAATGCCTCTCTTGATATGGGTTGGCTAGGGTATGTTGGTTCAACCTCATATTGAGGTTTTGGCTTGATTTGAGTTATTTATAATTGCTTCTGTTTTTCGTGATGTTTGGTTCGATAATGATGGCTGGTTTCTTTGAGTTGTTTTCACCTGTTTGACCACTTGACATGTCACATTTACATTCTAAAATGTTGTGAATGGTGGCTATTAATCTCCTCCTTTTGCTTTCATAGCCTAAATTGTCACTTTTACTTGCTAATTAGTTGGGATTTTATACCTGGTTGTTTAAATATAATTTTTGCTTATTTAGTTTAGCTTAAAATGTTGTTTTTACTTGCTAATTAGTTTCGTTTTCATGGATGATTATTTTTGTAACCTTTAACTTTTTTTCTTATAAATAATGCCTTTGCATGGCTGGCTTGTTTGGCATGCAAATGAAGATTACTTTGGCAGTTGGCTTGTTTCATCAGAATCTAATTACTGATTAATTTCTCAGCTTCAAGTTCGATTTTCATCATATACCAATGACCTTACAGAAGGGTTTTGCACGAATTTCATCATTGCCAAGGCTCTTCAATAATCTTTTCCTACATGTTTCGTCACCATTCCCTAACAAGTACAGCACTGCAACATCCACTCCTGATAAACAGTTCTTCACAGTAAACTATCTCATTAGAAATTGTGGGTTCTCGCCAGAAGCCGCATCTGCAATTTCACATCGTGTCCCTCTTAAGTCATCAGAAAACCCTGACTCTGTTCTTACCCTTTTCAAAAACTGTGGTTTCTCAGATTCTGAGATTCATCACATCATCAGGAAAGCACCAAGACTACTTTTGAGTGATCCTGCAGAGACCATTTGGCCTAAGCTTGACTTTTTTTTGTCTAAAGGTGCGTCTTGCTCCCAACTTGTTAATATTGTATCCACAACCCCTAGAATTTTGTTGAGAAGCTTAGAGAATCATATAATCCCTGCTTATAATTTTGTTAAAGGATTTGTTGGAACTGATGAGAAGACCATCACTTCAATAAAACGAGAACATGCAATCATTTCTGATGCTGCAATGAAAACTAATGTTGAACACTTACTTGACATTGGAGTGCCCAAGTCTGCGATTGCTCGATTGCTTTGTACATGGCCTAGTTTGCTTACCTTAAGTTTAAATGAGTTTAAAGTGGCCGTTGAGGGTATAAAGGAATTGGGGATTCATCCTTCAAAATCATCTTTCATTCCTGCATTGTATGCCACAAATAAGTTAAGCAAAACCGTTTGGAGTAGTAAGGTTGAGTTGTTAAAGAAATGGGGCTGGTCTGATGAAGAGATCAATAAAGCATTTGTTCTGCATCCTTATTGCATGCTAAAATCTGCATCAAAGATTACGGCAGTGATGGAATTTTTGGTCGTTGAGATGGGTTGGGACTCCAATGTGCTTGCCAATAATCCGATTCTTTTGTCATTGAGTTTGGAGAAAAGAGTCATTCCAAGGGCTTATTTGTTGCAATATCTCCACTCAAGAGGTTCAATTAAGAATGCCCGCATTTTATACCCATATTATCTTACTGAAAAGATATTCCTTGAGAAATTTGTCATGCGTTTTGGGCAAGAATCCCATCAGTTGTTGAAGTTGTATGAAGAGAAAATGAGGAAATGAATCTTCTAAGATAACATTCATCTAGTTTACTTCATTCTCTGTCTTGAACTTAGAGTTCTTTTTTGGTTTCACTTATAGCTGCTGCTTCCAATTTCTAACTTGAATCCACTATAACTGCAGTTTTTAATGAGAAGTGCCGATAATTTTGTGCTACTAAATACTTTAGAATTGGTGATTATCCTTGTCTGGACTTCTGGCAAACAATGTTTTGGCCTAGGCTTGTATTGAAGTTATATGTGCTGTAGTGCTTGGATCCTTTTATGTAACTGCTGTACTGATTTGGAGAACTTGATACTTTTAGAGCCTCAGGGTCATACTTTAGATGCCATTGTGTGTTTGCATGGTTAATTAATTATCTGTTGAAAAATTTCAATTGACTATTTGCAGGTATCATAGCAATTGATTTTCCCTTTCAACATTGTAAATTGGTATAAATCAGTTGCTGCCCATTTTCTTGGTGTTTGAGAGAGAACTGTCTCAAGGGTTGTCATTAAGTTTGGTTAAATCTTTATTGTTCGTTTAGTTATCATTGTTTTTAGGGTAAATTACACTTTGGTACCCTATAATTTGGTCATATTTCACTTTGGTATCCTGTGGTATTCTCCGTTACACTTCGGTACCTTTTGGAGCTATTTTGTAATTTTAACCATAACAAATTTTACAAAAATTACATTTTGACCCCCAAAATTTTTATAGTTTTCATTTTAGTATCTAGATAATATGTATTCAAAGAGCTATTTGTAATTCTTTGAAATTATTGGGGGTTAATATGTAATTTTTGAAAATTTGTTATGGTTAAAATTACAAAATAACTCCAAAGGGTACCAAAGTGTCACTTTTTAAACCACAAGGTACCAAAGTGAAATATGACCAAACCACAGGGTACCAAAGTGTAATTTACCCAATTTTTATTTATCCTGATTTTAATTGTCTTTATTTAGCCAATATTGCTAAATCTTTATTAGTAGACAAAGGAGTGACTTTGAATTATTATTATTTTTTGCCAGAATTCCACCAACCCTTGAATATATATTAATCATGTCCATATGTATTAATGAGCCCTCAGTTGAGTTTTCGAATAAGGTTGGTTTTGTCACTAGAGGTTTTTTTTCCCTCATTTACCCAATATATGACCCCCAAAATAGGCCATTATCAAGGAATTCATTACCTTTTTCCACATGAATTTTCATGAATTGAAGGATATAACTTGGACCAAAAAGTAAAAGGAACTGAAAGATATAACCCTAAATAGTAATTGCAAAATAGAAATAAGAAAATAAAATATTGACACCTGCATTTCCATTAAGTATATGACCGAATGCTAAAATATTGATTGCAAATAATTACAAAGTGGTATCAGTAAAATAGCCATGGAACTATGGAAGGTCAATTCACTAATTGATCTGTTATTTTTACTGCACATGGAAAGGCTTCCTAGGAGTGGTTGTTCGATTTTCCATTGATTGCAATCTCTGCTTCAGATGAAATACTTCGACCTAGAAAGCCAACAAATCAATGTTTAAGATGATGAAGCTAATAAAATATTTTTCCATGAACGTTAACTTTAATGTAAAAAGATTTCAAGAATTAAATGAGAACTCATATAGGTTAAGCTTTTTGTGTAAATCCTTCCACAAAGACCAAGCTAATTGTAAGAAACACGTACAATAACACCCACATATTTTGACGTCTGTTCATGGAATGATTGGTTTAAGTGGTTAACTTAGCAAAGATTGATTTAAGAGAAATTCGATTTTGGAAAATTTATTTATGCAAGAAACTGAAACGGTAAAGGAGGAAAGGGCTGGATGCCTAAATAATAATTTGGCAAAAGTACTAATTCCGTCCCCAAAAACTTTACACAAACTGTCAATTTTATCCCCAATCGTTTTTTGAGGTCAACTTTGTCCTTAATGTTTCACATTTTGGTCAATTTATCCTTTGCTCTTGCTTTAACCAAATATTAACGACATAATTTACGTAACTAATGATATGTAATGTAAAATTGATAGAAAAAGAAACTCAAATCTTAACTCAGATTGAAAAACAGGATGTAGTTCATCGTTAATTTATTGAAATTGACCAAAATGTAAAATATTGGGGTTAAAATTGACAGCAAAAAAATATTGAGAACGAAATTGGCAGTTGATGTAATGTTTGGGACGAAATTAGTGCTTTTGCCTAATTATTTTCCTACTCTTAATTGAGAAAGAACATTCTCTTTAAAATCCACAAAATGGGAGAACTTAAAAATACAGAGGAAGAGTTTGGGAAGACTAGTTGTAAATCCTTCATTATTCATACCTCCTTATTAACAAAGGGAAAATTGATCATTAGGTCCCTATACTTTGTTCAAAATTTTAATTAGTCCTTGTAGTTTTTATTTTTTTAATCAAGTCCTTGTACTTTGTAAATGTTTATATTTTAGTCCTGGAGAAGTTTCATAGATACCTATTCCATCCATTACATCCCCCGTCCAAACATACCCTTAAGCAAGCCTTTATGTTAAGTGATAAATCCAAAAAAGTACCTGTAGTTGGAATGCCCTGGCTCTTTCTCCAGCAAGAACTCCTCTTGTTGAATGCAACTCCTACAAAGAATTTTTAGTCATCCAATAATATAACTCACTAAGCATGCAAGTAATTCCATTAAATATAGCAGATTATACCTTCTGTGTGTCATCTAAAATAGCCTTGAGAAAAGCCACGTCGTGTTCCAGCCTTACATTGTCAGAGTGGACGATGTTTGATAGGCTATTAGCTTCTTCTTGGGCTAACTCTATACCAGCCAGCTTCTCCCTAAGCAAATCCACCTCCTTCACCGCGTCAGCCAGCTTTTTCTCAGTCTCCTGCCTACTTTTAAGAGCCGATGCTAAGTTTCTCTCAGCTGCTTCTTTGCTCGCCACTGCTGCCACCAATTGTCCCTCCAGAATTCCATTTTTCCTCAATAGGGTAGCCAATTTGGCTTCGTAGTAGTGATGCATATTTGAAGGTGTGGACAACGATCCAGGTTTGTTGCTTCCAGGGAATGACATGTCATCATTTTCCGGTATGAGATATCCAAGTGATTGATTTTGTTGATTTGAACTTCCAGGTACCAACACTGGTGATTCCTCCATGCTGACCTTAGTTCCAGTTGTGTTAATCTGATATCCAGGATCACTTTTATTAGTTCTTTGATCTGATGCCTGAAACATATAAGTTAATATTAGCAATAAGAGTGGAATAGTAATAATTTAGTACTGGTTGAAATACCGTGGACATTACAATATATGATTCTGACTTCGTACAATCAAAAATAATAAAATTACACTTTTTATGGGCATTAAATGAAGTGAAAGGAAGGTTCATACTGCTAACATCAGGCAAACCCAGGGTAAAGCATGGACTGGTTTCATGAATTATATTAGGCATCATAAGCAGCTTAATAGAATGCACACAAATAAGGACAAGGACAATGACTATTGATGTTTATTAGAGGTTGCAATATCATGTAAAAACTTCCAAAATAAAAACCTGATCAAATCGTGCTTTAATCACATCATACTATCATTATGACAAAAAGTCGAAAGACTCCTTATTTATCTTCATGAAGGTTGAAACAAGCGGAGGAAAACTCTAAGATATATAATAGGCCTAAATGTCAAATGTGTATCCATCATGTGTCTAAACACATCAGAAAAGTATTCAAGTCTAAGGTGTTCAAGAATCGTTTCACATTAAATGTGCTTGCTAGAAACTTCTGTTTTTTACCTTAAAGAAAGAATTGTCATCTTCTGAATTCTTGTCCACCTTAACATCTGCATTATATTCTTCGTTGTTATCAAATTGCTTGCGCAGAGAGACATCAGAAGGGAGAGAATTAGCATCTACAAGTAGGGACTGTGACAGAGATTTCCTCCCAGAACCGTGTTCAATTGCAGAAGCTAGATTTTGTCTAGCAGCAGATTCAATTAAGCACTGCTGAGAAGATTCGTTATTAAGTTTAGAGGCCAATGCAGCAGATGATGAATGTTTTTCAAACATTAAAGATCCTGGAGCTCTAGTAGGAGCTGGTTGTCTCCCCAGTGCTGATTCATTTTTTTCCATTATCAACACTTCCACCTGGCACAGTCAAAAAGAAAAAGGTTCAAGGCTCAATAAGAATTAAATTATAAACTAACTCTAGATAACCAGTAAGTCCTGGCATAGTGGTCGCACTCATTTTCAAGGAAGAAGGATCTAAGTTTAAAACCCAGTTATAGTCAAATTAAAGCACAACGGTAAATCTAAAGAAAATAATAATAATAATAATAATAATAATAATAACCTTAGACTGTTTTGTCACACCTGATTTGATGCTTCTTTTTTGGATCCCCCGAATGCAACAAGAAAGTCCTTCTCTTTGTGCTGCACTAGTACTAGGCTGAAACCCTGGAAATACAACACATCTTATAAACATGTTTCTAAATTATCAAGAAGGTAGTATTAAGTATAGCAACAGAAATCTCGTAGAATCCTAAAATGAGAGGAACAAATGAGCTGCATTTTGAGAGCCAAATATAATACATTTAGATATCATTACGTTATCAGTAAGAAGCTTCATAGTGTATGCATTAATACAACATTTGGAAAAAGAAGAAAAGAATCCTACCAAGGGATTACATTAGTACGACTAAACACATTAATGAAGTCTAAGGTATAATCACTAGGCACGTGTTAGACTTGTAAAATGTAGCACTAATTTCCACCTAGCTTGACACAACTTGCAAGTGAAAAGGTTCAACAACAAAGGAAAATCACTTGCAATTGATTAAAAATAAGGACAATAAAGAAACAGGAAAATAAGTAAACCCAAAGTTATATTTGAAAGCCCAAGTAGATTTGATTTGAAATAAGTATAAATAGTTATCGATGTCCTTCGATTTGAAATAACACAAAAATATATACAACATGAGGCCAGAAGCAGAGGAACAATGCCTAAACAGATAGGGAAAAAGAGGCACATCTCACCTTGTTAGTAGTGATAGAAGATGGAGGTGAAGCAGATGGTACAGACCATTCACTTTTTAAAATATCAAATATTAAAGTCTCTCCATGTCCTGAGAAATGTAGGGAAGAGATTGAAAATTAGAGAAAAAATAAAGAATGCTCACAATGTCTGTACAACCATAAGCATTGTAGTGGTAATCTGACTAAACAAAGAATGTAAAAGAAATGCAGTAGTAATAATTCAAGTCTGATATGCTAAAAATTATGCACCTACAGTTTGAAATAGTTAAAACAGCCTACATTTATTACTATTGCAAAGTTGAAGATAAGAGAATAATTTCAAGAAAGACCAATAATAGCATGCTCTTATGCTATGAACAATTCTTCTTCATTATAAAACTTAACATACGTTTTTTCCTGGTTCCACCCCCTGCAATATACCATTTGGTACCACAAAGAACACCACAGCTACCAGCTCTAGGTGATGGATGGAAACCTTTTATCTTTATTTTTGACCATGCCATCTGAGAAAATAGACCTTTTTGTCAAATTATATAATAAACGAAGTCAAGATATGATCAACTTCTTAGAGAAATAAGACAGTCTCATTTCATGGCATTTAACTATTTCAGTACAGACATAATAGAATCAAGAGAGCTCACACACAGTTTCAAAGTCAAGTGAATATAAATCATTCAAAGTCCTCGATTTTGATGATCCCCCAAATATAAAAAGAATTTTATCATCATAAAGAGCTGCAACATGGTTTGATCTTGAAGAAGGTCCTGTTCCCCTGCAAGAGGCATGGAGAAAGAAGAATACGACCTTCAATTTGAAAAGAAATGTAACGCCTATAATTAAGGATTATCAACAAAAAATAATTTAACTTGAATCCGGCTATTTCCTTTTAAGCTTCATATTAGATGACTTGACACACTTACGTGCAGTGAAGTGGAAGCCAAGTTGAGGACTTGAGATCAAACATATGTAGGTCATTCAGTTTCCTCCTTTTACCATCCTCACCCCCAAACAATATTAAAACAGAGCTTGCCCTAACAACAGTGTGACCACTGCGAGCAACCTGTGAAGAGCAAAATATTTTATTGATACTTCTATAAACAAAACTGTGTAGCGAAAGCAAAATACTTTAGTTCTAGTTGGTGATATATAATTATGGATTTCACTTCTAATACTATTTTTGTCCAATTGTTTGTGCTCACAGCTTCCTGACAATGTAACACACCATATATCTGAGAATTATATCCTTTTCATGTGTGATAAATATCAATATACTAAGATTTTCCTTCTACTTAGCAGTTAGGCAGTCGTCAATCATAGTCTAGGTCAAATTTCTTTACAACATGAATTTTAAATTTTGAATGATCATAATAATATATTCATGTGATGAAGCAAATTATGTAATACTGAAGAAATCTCTCCAGAACGAGGGTTCCATAAAGATAGAGAGCAATGCCTAAAGTGACCTCTACCACAATGGCATTTGCACTTTTATCAAGTGAAAGTTCCTACCGGTATGTCTCCCTTTGATTCCATGAGCGACCAGCACTCAGACTCTGTATCAAATGCCCAAACTGCAAACACCAGGAAAAAATAAATAAATAAAATCAAGGCAATATCACAATATGTGCCTAAACTAAATTATTACATGAGCATGAAGGACAAGGGACTCAACCTGAAATTCTGTCACTTCCAGGGTCTGTTTTCCCTCCAACAAGGAGTGCCTTTTTACCCCATGAAACCTGGTTAAGATTTTATGAATCATATGAGAATTGATATCAGGGTCAATTCATTATCGAGTATCAAGTATAATTAAAAATTGAAAGAAACAGGGAAAACAAAATCTTGTAACAACATATCTACAAAAAATGTTATTTCAAAATATTCTTTATAAGAAAATCTCAAGTTTCATACATTTTGGAACTGTTACTTTCCTGGAGTTCTCTTCTTGTTATCAAGTTAATTGATGTCATGTACGATGAAGCAATGCCAAATGTGAAACAGCAAGATGGGAGCATTATTAAGACAACTAAGAGGGAACATAATTAAGCATGCTAATAAGCTGAGATTTTGCTGCTATTAATATGGTAAATTGTGGTACCAAACTATGACCCTTGCATGCTGGAATCTTTAGTGGCAGACTGCTTGGTGACAAGTAAAGTTTTGAGGATGCTGTGGACCATGAAAACCTATCAAAATTTAGCACCTGACAATAGAAATGAAGAGAATCCTGGTCACATTTTACTACCAATTAGTTGTTTCAATGGTGCTACTCATCTTCAAAGCACCGGTCTCTCCTACATTTTCCACAATAATAAATGTTCTTTACTTCTTTTACCTGAACATCATCCAACAATCCACTCCCGGATTCGCCGCCAACCACTATCATTTTATTCCCGATGACAGCTGCTGCATGCTATTCCCAGCAAGAAAAAAGTTCAGACATTTTCTTGCATTTATAGATGTGATTATACAATAAAATAGGAACAAAAATAAAATGGAGATAAAAGAATCATAAAACAAAATACATTGGATCTAGGAGTGGGCTTGTCTCCAGCAATTGACAGCACCATCCAGTTCTCTGAGCTTCCCAATGATGAAGTACTTATCTCAGGTGCAGCAGAAGGACACTGGTCATCAAGTTCATCAGCGTGGCCACCGGTTACTGTAACAACTCCTTCACCCTAAACATAAAACTTTAGAATCAGTGAAAAGTGTACTCGCTCAAGTGATGCTTGGTTATATGGGAATATTAATTTCAAAACATGACCTACAGATAAGATATTTTATGTAAGTAATATGAAAGTTTTGAATACTACTTTATAAACAGATTCCAACTACTTGAGAAACTAGAATTTTCATAGCTAATAAGAAATGCAACCGAGAAGGCTTACGTTGGAAGTGGACTTGCCCTGTCTTCTGGGTTGCCTTATGGGACTTCTAGTTCCCTGTGTGTTGTCCGAAACTATATTTTTCAATCTGCAATACAACAGTGACATCCAAATTCGAAAATACAAGCAATTAAGTTAAAATTAATCACGAAGGGTCCTCTCAAATCTCAACAGAACATACGAAAAAGAAAAGAAAAAGGAGGGGAGAAAAAGTGTGACCTCCCATGCTTCACACGGCGACGAGAGAAACTAAACATTTTCTTCGAAGCTCAAATTAACCAAGCAACCTGAAGCAGAAATCACAAGAACAAACCCTAAAACTTGAGAAAGAGAACCCGCATTATCCTGAGTGATATATAGGGTTTCTTCTTCCTTAATTCCTACAGAGCTAGCTACTACAATTATAGCAACCTCAAAGTCAACAAAGAAAAAAGAGAAGATATATAGAAAAGCTGCGTGAAGAAGAGCAGAAAGAAAAAGCTTACCTGAATTGAAGAAAGTTGTTTCGAGATTAGAAAAAAAAAAGGAAAAAGAAGAGCGAATCAAGAAATGAGGTATGTACTGGAGACGACGATAATGTTATTACTAATGGAAAAAGTTGAACACTAACATGCGCTTGCTAGCTGAAAGTAGAGAGAGAGAGAGAGAGAGAGAGAGAGAGAGAGAGAGAGAGAGAGAGGCGCACGTTAGCGCGTAGCAGAAGCTGATGATGATGATGGAGTGAGTGTAAGCATAAAGCATGAGTGATGATTGTGTGAACTGTGAAGATCTCAGAAAGACGATTTGGTTCAGGCAAAGATGGTTGATGCTAAAGTACGCCGTGGGTATGAGGAAGCAAAAATGGAGGAAAGAAAATGACAGTGTTAGAATTGATTGATGATGAGAAATGATATAGAGAGCAGTGTTGTAAGACCCGGACCGGCCGGTCCGGCCGGTCCGACCGGGAGCCGAAGACTAACACGGTCTGGTTCAACCCTTTGAACCAAAGTCTGGGTTGGACCGGACTGGACCGGGAAAAACCGGCCCAAAACCGGAAAAACCCGGTCCACCCGGTGGACCGGCGGTTCAACCCTTTTTTTATTTTTTTTTTTGGCAACTGCATTCGAAAATAAAAAAAAAAAACACAGAGTCAGCGTGAAGAAGCGTGAAGAAGGAAGCGTGAAGCGTGAAGAGGAAGCGTCATTCGAGGCTATGGTGGTCGGCGCTTCCTTCTTGTGGAGATGGCAGAGGAAGCGTGAAGAAGGAAAGCTTTGATAGGGACCAAATGAAGCAAAACGTGAAGGAGGAAGAAGGAAGAGGCGATTTGACGTGATTGAGGGAGATGAGCGGCTGATTTTTGTATAGGAATAGAAGGTGAAATGAGATTAGGGCTTCTTGGGTGAAATGACAAGAATACCCCCACTTAAAACCTTCTTTCCCAACAATACCCTTCCTTGCACTCTTTATTCACAAGATTGCCATTGATTCTTTTTTTAATTTCCTTTTTTGAATATTTCCTTTATTGTTTTTTTGTTTTATTTTTTATTTTTTTACTTTTATCATTCTCTTTTTAGCCCCTCAAAAGTTTTCTAAGTTGCAAAATGACCCGGACCAAATGGGTGTTCACACTTGGTTTGATCAAGATCCTCCTGAGTTTAACAAGTCTTGAAAATTGAAATTTGAGAAGTCATGTAATGTTGTTTGCTTTTAGATTTTGAACTATGAATTTGTACTTTTGAACTTTAAAATTATGTGTATTGAACTTGAAAGTTGAAACTTGAGAGGGTTTATATTTAATATATTTAAAATTATTATTTATTGCGTCATCCGGTCCGACCGAGCGGTCCGACCGATTCAACCGATCCGACCGTGAACCGAACACTTGTCCGAGTCTTTGTCCGATTCGGTTATGACAACACTGATAGAGAGAGAAAAGAAAACATGAAAGAGTGAACAAAGTTGAGAGTTAAGAGATCACTAAAAATTAAACTAACTGAGATATTTAATTTTTTTAAAATTGACTATACAGATTTAATTGTTGAAAAAAATTAGTATCTAAATCATGTATTTTAATATTTTAAGAAATACATTTCTAAGTTAAATATTCAATTATTAATTTATTTTTTTAATTTTTAATATAATCTCTAAATTTTAACTTCATTTCACTTATTTTAATTTCATTCAATATATTTACAAAATTTAAATTTTTTTTCAGATTAACATATTTATTATTATCAATGATAATAATTAATTCTCTAGTTGTAAATTTAATGACTAAACTTAAGAAGTATAATCAAGTAACTCTTAAACAAATATTAGAAGTTTAATTATTGACTTTGAGTATGAAGTAATTTTAAATTCTTTAATTCAACTATTTCACTTATAAAAATGCTTACATGTAAATCACACGAACGTGACCTAGTGATTTATTATTTGGTTTTTTAACTAAGTGATGAGGGTTCAAAATATAAAGCACGGACACTGACACGTAAGGGTGTTCGTCGAGCGGTTTGGGCGGTTTGAAAAGATTTTTCAAACCGAACCAATGATTAAATTTCATTTATCAAACCAAACTAAACCAAACCAAACCAATAAAAAGCGGTTTGGGCGATTCGGTTTGAGTGGTTTAAAGGTAATTTATTGTTAATTATGTCACTAATATATTAATAAATAAAATATATAGTTATTCTCATAACGAACTAAAACACTAATAAGAAAATAAATATTATCACTATAGTATAGAAGAGTTTTTATAAATAATTAATTGAAATTAAAATTGTAGTTTACTAATATATATATCTTCCTCTAACTTAATATCACAATAAATTCTTCAAGTATAGTTTGTTTTATAATGTATAAACTAACTCAATTTTATATACTATATGTAGTAAGATGTATAATCACTTATGGTGCATTATAATATGTTATATAATATAATAATATTCTCATTATGTTATAAACAACAAAATAATTTTCTACTTTTTTAGCAAAAATCAGTAGTATATAACAACTTTTAACTTATACATATATATATTGCCTGAATATATATTTATATGAAGGTGCAAATATTTCTAAATTTGTAAATATATTCTCAATGTTGATATTGTATGTATGAGTAATCGAGTATAAGTTACCTAATGAAAATACGAGGTATGTGTATATATATATAAGTAAATAAGAGTTTTAGCGGTTTAGTGGTTTGGTTCGGTTTGTGAAATGTCCAAACCAAATCAAACCGTTCATCTATCGGTTTGGTTCGGTTTCACCTTTGGTTCGGTTTGGTTTGGTTCGGTCAATCGGTTTGGTTCGATTTTGAACCCCCTACTGACACGAATACGGATACACTGACACGCTAAATTCTTAAAACTATACGGCACGATACAACATATATTTATATAAAAAAATAATTAAAAATTTATAAATTGAATGAGATTGGCCAATTGCTCCCAAACAGTCCCTAGAAAATCAAACCAGAAACCAGTGATATGGTTGTACTTGAATCAAATGACGTTAAAGTTCTTATATCACTTAAAGGAAACACGTAATTGGTTGAGAGAGAGAGAGAGAGAGAGAGAGAAGAAAGAGAGAAGAAAGAGATTTGTGAAGAGAGAGAAAGAGACAAGAGAGCGTAAAGGAAGGGTGGGCCCCACTTTCCATTAATTGGGGGTGGTATGTGAGCCCCACTTTCCTCGGGACTTGTCTCACGGCCCAAAAGTTTAGATCCAATCCTTACCCCACGTGTCTCTTCATACACTAATTTAATATCTAGATCAAACTGCAAATTTAGTCACATAGTGTTTGCTCAATTCCTAATTTCGTCCTGTATCTTTTTCTGTTGCAGATTTGGTCCCATATCTTTGGGTTAATTCTCAATTTGTTCTCATATATTTTTTTGTTACAGATTTGGTCTCATATATTTGAGTCAATTACAAAATTAGTCTTATATCTTTGAATCAGGTGGAGAAGAGGTCTCATCTCTTTGCAAAATGATCAACTAACGGCTGATCCTTTTGCAAAGATATGAGACCAATTCTACAACTTAACCAAAAGATATAAGACTAAATTTGGATCTTTTGCAAAGATATGAAACCAAAAGTGCAACAAAAAGAGATATAGGACTAAATTGGAAAATCAGCAAAAGATATGTGACCAAATTTAAGCTTTGAGCTAATATCTAATTAATTAATAATTATCCTATTCAAATCTCATCTATTATAATATATAAAAGCTGAGTGCATGGAGCATATGCTG